>OY728129.1:455079208-455349208 GCA_963277665.1 Viscum album | reverse complement strand
AGCAAAATATTAGAGAGGCTTAAATTTATCGTCAATTAATCCTTGTAGTAGTTTAAGAATAATAATTCTTAAATCCCTATAAAGTTTGACTGTATTAAATTTCATAAATAATACATTTGAGGAATTAAATTTGAATAAGAGTCTACATCGAAATGGTAGCAGTCTGGTAGTAGATCATATCCGATGATAGATCAACTCAGAAATATCATATACCTGTGGTGGATCTTTTCTAGTGGTAGATATGTCATTTATAGATGTATTTAGTGGTAGATCTCTTCACTGTTAGATCTATCAGTAATAGATCTCTTCAATGGTAGATCTCTTAGTGGTAGATATCTTCCATGGTATATATTTCAGTGGTAGATCTCTTCAATGGTATATCTATTATAATTAGATCTTTATTGATAGATATATTTAGTGGTAGATCTGTTCGTGGTTAACCTCTTTAAAGGTAGATCTTCAATGATAGATCTTTTGAACTAATGGTAGATATTATTGAACTAATGGTAGATCTTATTTAACTAATGGTAGATAGACACTTTACTAAGTTATTTCACAAAGTTACTTAGAAAATGAGTTACTATCATAAAAAATTTAACTTGTTAGAAAAATAATAATAATGATTTGTGATCATTAAAATAAAGAGTTTTTAACAATATATACCTTTTTTATGATAAAAAATCATTGAATTTTATAACAAGGTATATGAAAACAAATATAGGGATAAGTATGGATTAATATGAAGAATTTTCTTCTTAACATCTTAAATTAGTAATGTGATACATTGATTGATTAATACCTTGGATAACAATTACAACCTTAAATTCCATCCAGGAATACTCCCCCTTTTGATATTATCAAAAATAGAAGGAAATAAAAAAGAAAAGATAGGTAAAAGGATAAATATAAATAACATATAATCTTCATGAGATACAAAATTCAAAGATTACATTCCAAAAAAGTAATAAAAGGGAAAATTAAAATCCCTATCAAAGAATAATCAAAATCTAAACCACTCCCATTTCGATGAGAAGAAGGGTTCATAGGGTCTTTTCCATTAATAGGAATTGTAGGCACAAATGTGAAAGCTGAGGGTGAAGAGGTATATTGTGTAAGATATCTGATGATTATATGCATAAGACACTAAACAACCTCAATTTTAGTCATAAGAAAAGGTTGATATTGGGTAATAAAGGGTGCTGAAGAAGGTGTAGAAGTGAGAGAAGATATGAGTATGGGTATAGGTTCCACTACTGTAGTACTAGAGGCATAAAAAATGGCTACATCAAGTTGAAAAAATCAATAATGATGTTGCCACTTTGCTTCATTGATGTCAAGAAATCCTTTTTCTCCTCAATAAAAAGTTTTAGAAAAGGTTCCAAAACATTGAATTGATTCACTATCTCCTTGAATTCCCTAGAAATAGGAGGAATTATTAGATTCTAAAAAATAAACATAAAATGGGAATTGAGCTCATGCTCGGTATACATTATAGAAAGGTAGAATTTAATGGATTTTGTGATAGTATCTCTATAACTCATTGATTAATTAAAGCACTCCCTAACTGGTTTATAAATGTGCTCACTATGAGCCTTTATTTTACAAAGTTCTTATCGGTGAGAGGAAGAAAGATTACATAGGATTTCATACATATAATCTCTCATAATGGAACATATCTCATCAGTATCAATTAAATATATACGATGTGGAGCAATGGATATAGAATCACCAAATATAGGAAAGGAATCCATCCTATTTGGATGCGATTCCTGACCTACAATAAATATTCCTCTCATATATTCCATGATGGAATTAATTTTTTCCATCTAATTAGCCAAAATATATTCTAAATATATATTTATTACATCTTAAATATCATCTTAGGCTAGATATGATAGATAACTAAATCAAAAATCCCTCTTGAATAGGATTCATTGAGCTTGGTTTCTCGAGGAGGTGTGGATCTAAGGATCCCATTGATATTTGATAACAGGATGGATCAAAAGGTTCAAAAAAATCCTTGGATATATAATCAGAAGGTAGAGGAGAAGAAGTTATAGGATATAGAATCCTCTCTTGGCTAGGTAGGGAAGCCTCTACATTTCAAGATTTAGCAGTAGGAACATCAGAGTAAAAGGATTCTAACTGACTAGCATCATTTATTTATTCAACCATAGATGCCTTAGGACCTTTTTTTATCAATAAAGATATAATATCCACCATGATCAGGTGGAATTTTATGACCACCACCATCATCACCATCATCCGAATTAGAATACTCAATCCCAATATGAGAATATTTTGGGAATTTCTCCCCCTTAGTTGGTGCTTTCTCATCATCTCTATTAGAAACAACATCCTTTTATTGATTCTTAGAAGCAATTTGACCAACTCTATAACTTATAGAGGTTATACCATTTTAATTAACTTGTTTATCTCTAAGATAAGATCTTTGGGTACCAGAAACATGTTGAGTATAACTAGGTTTACCCTCATCAACAGACCTACCCGAAATAGAATCACCTAGAGAGTGATGTGTGTGCTCTTCCTCAACAGCATCACCACCATTTCCATAAAATGCAAAAGATCCATTAGAAAGTTAAAATAATGCTCTTCATCCATCAAAATAAATATCATATTTTTATTCTCTTGATACCCTAGTCTCCTAGGAGAAAGAGATGGACTTGCACATCCGTAGGAATTATTTGGGCTTATGACCACATCAGGGCTACTCCAATCCCCTACTCAGTTAGAAAAAAAATATTTTTTCTTTATATTTAGATTATTATTCCTAAGAATCCTCATAAAAGTAATAAACTAAAATTTTATATGGTTCTAACACCGGATCAACCATATATATAGGCTTAGAAGGGTGGTGCATAGGATTGAAATTCTCATAAAGGTTATTAACATCAGCCACCCATTTCTTCAACCAAGGATTCCAATTTACTTTCATCCTCTTATAAGTAAACTATATTAAATAGTAACCTCTAAAATATGCAAATTATTATCCTTTAGGAATTAGAAATTTTTCTTCTAGTAATACTAGAAGAAACTTATGATAAATTAAAGAATTATATCATGATGAGGTATTTCCCATTTCCATCATATGGACCAACAATTATTTGTACTAGTTTATCGTATATCATATTTTCATAAGAAATAAGAAAAACACATCTTGGTACCCCATGGTTCTAAAGCTCCCATTCCCAGGATAGATCATGTTTTGGATAAATTTAAATAGCATGCTACACACCCCATCAATATCTACAATAGCTGGTCTTCACACAATAACATTTCTAGCCAACTCTAGTAGGGCATCCTCATATATAAACAACTTCATGTTACTAGGAATGGAACCTTTAGAATCACAAAAAATATCTATATAAGGTATATTGATATATATGGACCATTATTTTGAAGAAAATATTATTTATTCTCCATTGACCATACTTCTAATCACATATTTCTTCTCTCTAAAACTATACTCAGTAAACTCATAAAACCTGTTAACCAACCTAAGATAGAATGGTCAACCATTCCTCCAAAACCATTTGAACCATTCTTGGTTCTGGATCACTTTCAGTACTAATGACTTTCTCGAAATCAACTATTCTACATCTATTTATTTTTTAGAAATAAAAACTCAAGTCATGTTTTGTGGGTTCTTCAGTTTGAAAGAGGTGGTTCAGATAGATACACCTTGTGATTTCTTTATGGGATGAGATCCTTCAGGATATGAAACCGAGGTTCATTTCACTCTCACCATGTTTATACAAGTTAAAGGGATAAGGGAAAAACAATGAATGTTACTAGTCGAGAGAGAAAGGAAGATGAAAGGTTTGAAGGAGGTGCAAGAAATAGAGTTATAAAATTATGATTTTTAAGTAAATTTTATCATTTAGGTATTTATAATTGAAAAATATAATAATAATATATACATAAATATATCTAATAAACATTTAATCGCAAAAAAGAGGAGTAATAGAAAAATAAAAAGATGGATCTCCAACGGTGGACCTCCAATGGTGGATCTCCAATGGTGGATCACCAATAGTGGATCACCAACAATGGATCACCAATGGTGGATCAATAATGGTGGAACACCAATGGTGGATCCCCAATAGTGAATCACCAATAGTGGATCACCAACGATCGATCACTTTTAAAGGGTAAATCTAAATACGAAGAATCAAAAAAAGATTATCATTCCTAGTTCATGTTTTATATAGATTAATATATAAAAATTCAAAGTCTTTTCAAATATGTTAACAATATGATTCTTTCTTCCAATGAATTCAATAGTTATATAGCCTTTTTGAAAACGATCTCTCAAAAAGTGATGTTTTATGTCAATATGTTTTTCCCTAGAATGAGATATAAGATTCTTAGATATATTTATGACACTTGTATCATTACAGTTTTTATGGACATGTCTAAATTGATATCCATAATCTAGTAAAGTGTATTTTTTCCATTGAATCTATTCACAAAAAATTTCTAAAACTATAGACTCAGCCTCAGTAGTAGGTAATGCAACCAAATTTTTTTTTACTACACCACAAAACTAGTGACTTTCCTAAAAGGCAACATGTTCTAGAGGTGAGTTTTTATCTAACTTACAACCATAATGATCTAAATTTGAATAAATAACTAGATTAAATTATTTTCCTCTAGGAAAACATAGTCCTAAATTGGTTATACACTTGAGGTATTTAAAAATTATTTTGATATAAAATAAATGGGATTCCTTAGGATTTTTTTAAAAACAGAAACACACACATTCAATGAACATAATATCCAGTCATTTAGTAGATAATATATAATTATTCCAATCAAACCTCTTTAATTGGTTTGATCAACTAATTTTCCAGTTTCATTAAGATCTAGTTTACCAGTTGTACTCATGGGAGTATCACTATTTTTTTCTCTCCATACCAAAATATTTTAAGAGGGATTTGGTGTAATTAATTTTATTTAAAATAATTCAATGTTTATTTTAAAAAATTTTACAACCTGAAAATAATTATAAGTCACCCATTAAACTTGTTTAAAATTCACTTTACATAATTTTTGAAAAATCAGTACACAAAGAATTTCTAGAAGATCCAATAATTATATCATCAATATAAATTTTTACAACTAAAGAATCTTTTGATTTTTTTATAAATAAATTATGATCAAGTATGTATTTTGAAAAAAATTTAGAAATCATAAAAGGGATGATCCTATCATACCAAGATCTTGGAGCTTATTTTAAACCATATAAATCTTTTGTTAATTTAAAATTTTGATTTGGAATGTGAGGATTTTGATATCTAGGGGTTTGTTAAACAAAAATATCCTTATCTATATATCCATTTAGGAATTCAATCTCAACATCCATCTAATATAGTTTGAAATTCAAATATGTTGCATAGGAAAGAATCATTCTAATGGATTAAAGTCTAGATAATGGTGCAATGGTGTGATCATAGTTGATACCTTCTTCTTGACTATATCCTCATGTGACCAATCTAGATTTGTTTCTAACTATGGTGCCTAACTCATCAAATTTATTCCTAAATACCCATTTTTTATAATGGTCAAAATGAATTTAGGTCTATCTACTAAATCCTATATTTTATTGCTATAAAAATGATTGAATTATTCTTATATTTCCATTATTGAGAAATCATAATTAATTGAATTGTTGATGTTCTTAGGTTCAAGATGTGACATGAAAGCTTGATATTCAACCTGAATTATAAGAGAAGATATAATTAGTGTTACTTTATCTAGTTATATAACTAAAATATCTAAGGGATAATATATATGATTACTAACAGTTCTAGTAAAATTAGTACTGGATATTTCATTATCCTATACAGGTTTGGGTTCACGATGTTCCTCAAACCTGTAATATTTTTCTTCTTATTTCACAAATTTTTTATATGATTTATCATTTATATTCAAATTATATAGATCTTACTCAATTTTTTCCAAAGTATTATTAGAATCATGTGGATTTGTTTTATCAAATTTGACATGAACCAATTCATTCACAATATTTTTTCTTTTATTAAATACACGATATGACTTAATGGTTGTATAAAATCCAAGGAAAATTCATTCATCACTCTTGGAAGAAACTTTTTCAATATTATCCTTTGTATTGAGAAAAAATACTTTTCAACCAAAAACTCTAAAGTAGTTAACCTTTGGGTTTCTTCCATTCCATGATTTATATGGGGTTTTATTTAAGAGTGTTCTTATAAGAACTCTATGGATTATACAATAATTTTTATTTACAAATTCTTCTTGAAAATAAATTGGTAAATCATACTCATTGAGCATGGTCCATGAAATTTCTCAAAGGGTTCCATTTCCCCTTTCTACTACACCTTATTTTTTGTGGGGTATTAGGAGTAGAAAATTATGATTATGGTTATTTTTTGAGTATATTGACTCAAAATATTGATTTTCAAACTCATAGACATGATTAATTCATAATGTTTTAATTCCAAGTCCACTAATATTTTCTATATATTTTCATACTTAAAAAAATAGGAATAATCTTCACTTTTATAAGATATAAATAATACCCATGTGTACTAGAAAATTCATATTCTAGAACATTAAAACTGTGCTTACCATTTAAGCTAGAAAGTCTAGAGGGTCTAAAAAAATCCATGAAAACCAGATCTAGGAGTTGAGAAGTTGAAACTTATTTATTTAGTTTGAAAGAGATTTTATGTTTTTTCCCTTTTTAACATTGGTTACATAATTTATTATTTTGTAATTTTATTTTATATTTATCCTTGAATGACACTTTACTAGTAATATTTCTAAGTGAATGAATGTTGCAATGGCCTAGTATCCAATAGTAGAGCCAAGATTATTTGTGTAAGTAAATTAAATAGGATTTTTTTGGGAAAAAGGAATCTAAATTAAAATCATATACATTATCATTTCTTAAATACATGAAAACTAAATAATATACATAATAAAAAATGTTGTAGTTTTTTTTTAAATTTGACCTAAAAACGTCATCACATAATTATTATATGCTAATCATATTATGCTTCAATCCATCTATAAATAAAAATTTGGAAATTAAAATAGTATTAGAGTTACCAATCTCACCAAGTTAATTTTTTTCCACTAGCGTTGTCATAGAAGGTGACATGTCCACCATCAACTTTGATTAGATTCTTGAAGCTCTAATAATCCCAACTCACATGTCTAGAGCAGCCACTATCTAGATACCATAAGTTCTTAATGGAGATTTTCAAGAAGGTTTCCTTTAAAATAGATTTAAACCAAAAATAAATTTGGTGCCTATGTTTTCTTTGGTCCATAGATGTCAGTTATAAGGGATTTTGGAATCCATAATTTTATAAAAGGTTTCTTATAGGAAGATCTGAGACTTTCAGTAAAAAAAATTAGGTCCAACAGAATAAAAACTAGTAATAGAATTTTTAGAACCAGAGTTAGGAAAAAATTTATTTTTAATGTTTATTATTTGTCTAGGATGATATATGTTCCGGTGATATATTTAAGTGTATTTTTTCCACTAATTGGGTTTAAATCATTTATTTCATTTATAAGGTTTCCCATACCCATTTTTAATTTTTTATAGGATAATTTTAGCTCATTATTTTCTTTTAGAAGTTGAGAATTTGTTTCCTTATCTATACTAAGGCCTGTTTTAAAGTGGGAAAACAAGGAATGCTGCTTATTTAAACTTCTATACTTTTCTTAATGTTCATTGAATGCACCATACTATATATTACAATACTCTAACATTTTTTCTCTGGAAATTTTTTACTCACAATTTTCATTGTCATAAAGATTGGAATTATAAATAAGAGATTCAGGAAAAATACTTGATACCTCAGATGTGTTTTTCATAAAAAAAATTAGATCTATCATTTTTTTCTTATCTGTTTGAGTCAAAATCACTTGAACTATATTTTGAACTACTCCAAGTTGCTTTCATATCTTTATTATACCTCTTATATTTATCCTCATACTTTTTCTTAAACATTAACTTAGCATAGTAATCTTTGATATGACCTTTTCTCTTGAATTAATAATAGACTATTTCATTTGAAATGCCATCCTTTTTTGATTATTTTCTCCCATTACCTCTATTACAATACTTTCTTTTATAGTTAGGCTTATTAAAGAATTTATTTCTATTGTAATTTTTTTGAATCATATTCCTAAATAAACCATTTATTTATCACTGTATAAAGATGACTCTCCATCACATGAGCTATCTTGTTCAGTATTTCCATTTTTCTTTGACTCATAATTCTTAAAAGTTACTAACTTCTTATTTGGTTCGTCTTATTATTTTTCTCTATTTACTTTAAGTACTTATTCATACATCGTGAGGTTTCATATTAGCACTTTAATAGGTAACTTATATACATCACATGACTCCCATGTTGAGACTGAAGTTCCTCTCCATCTATATGGTAAGCATATTAATAGGAACATCACTTGATCTTTGTTAGTGATTGGTTTATTGAAAGAATTAATAATGTTCAAAATCACATTGAACCCAAGATACATATTAGAAATTAGTTCATCATGTTCCATCTTAAATGTACAATATTTAATAGTAAAATTATTTAAACAATTTTTTTTGACATTTAAAAATTTTTCATGAGAAATAGCCAAGCAATTCCAAATTTGAAATGTAGTAGTACATAAAAATATTCTATTAAACTCTTCATATATTAAATAATAATCTTAATCATTCTTATATTTATAGTTACAATCATATTTAAATTTAGTGGAATCACTCTAATTAGCTGTAAAAGTTTGAGGTTTTTCATATTTATCTTCAATCACTATAAAAATATAAAACCCCATATTCTCTAAGTGGATTTTTAAATTAATCTTCCATTAAGAATAGTTAGTTCCATTAAAATAAGTATGTCAATTAGTAGCAGTTCATTCTTGTATATTATTATCTAAAAATATATAAATTTAGAATAAACAGAAATTTAAGATCTTTGAATTAAAACTAAATCACAGTTAGTAAGATATTTGAAAATAACTTTGAGATAAAATGTTGGTTAGGGTGAGTAAATCAAGAGGGAGTGGGGGAATTGAGTTCCCAATAAAAAAATTTGTAAAAAAATTTAAAACAAAATCCCCCAATCTGATAAAAAACCCAGTTAATAAAAACCATAGAAATATATAATTTGTTTTTTTAAAACAGCTTATCAAAGTGGGATTAATGTTCAATTAAAATAATATTTGAAATCAATTTATATTTTGAAACTAAATTACTTGATCAAAAAATTTATATAAAAAAAAGTTAGTACAAACCATCAAAGTAGATTTTTGATACATATATTAAAAAAACAAATTTAGAACTTGGAAATAAATAAATCAAAACTCATAAAACACATACAAAAATTTAAACAAGGGGTTCAGTCTCAAGTTGATACTTAATCCCCTCTACTTAGAAATCACCTACTGATAAGTATTTTATTAAAAAATAAACTTTATCTACAACTTGGATTTGGTTATACAATCAATAACACATTGGGGTTTCCTGGTACAAATCCTCTTCCACATTTCTTCATGGTATAAAAATAAGTATAGGTCACACACATGACCTATTACAAAATTTTCCTGGGTATAAAAATAAAGAAATTTTAGAGAGATTATCATGAACTTTCTAGTTAGGTACATTATATTTCGTTTTAAAAATAGGTTGAAACAAAACAAATCTTGAATATAAAGTAGAAATAAAAATATAAAATTAGTAAAGATAAGAAAAAGTGATGCTTATTGATCTAAATAGATTTAGGTGTTGAGAGGTCCTTAAATTTGTCTTGGAAAGGACATCAAATACGTTTCCCAGAATGTGTTGGAAAATAGAGCATTTTAAAGGTATGTAAATTCTTTAATTTCCAATTTTTAAATGTCCAATGTTGATTCAGGGTATGAAGGATATAACCTCTATGTATTTATCACTCATATATTTCTACTATTGGCTCTCTATTATCACACATGTGCACAAGTGAAATCTATAGAATTTATACACCTATAGGTCCAATTATCCATTAGATCTTGTATCCTCATACTAATAACAAAATTAGAAAGGTTCGAATTTTTCGTCAATTCATCCATGGAGTGTTTTAATCATAATAGTTCTTAAATTCATGTGTAGTTTACAACATTAAATTCCATAAACTAGTCATTGGAGGAATTAAATTTGAATAAGAGTATGGGCAATGATAACAACAGTCTGGTGGTTGATAAAATATAGAGGTGGATCAACTAAAAAGTATCCTAAAATGGTAGTAAATCTTTATTGGTAGTAGATTTTTTAGTGATTGGTGTATTCAGTGGAAGATATATCTATGGTAGATCTGTGAGGGCTAAATCTCTTCCGCAGTATTTATGTTATTGGTAGATCTCTTTAATGGTAGATCTACCAGTGGTTGATCTCTTCAGCAGTAGATCTATCATCGATAGATATTTTGTGGTCGATCTATTTAGTGGTAGATCTATCAGTGATAGATATTTAGTGGTAGATCTCTTTAGTGGTATAATTGTTAGTGGATGATCTCTTTAGTGGTAGATATTTAACATTAGATCTTCTGAACAGATGGTAAATCTTCTTGAACTAACGATTGATATTCTTAAACTAAAATTAGATTGTCACTTTACTAAGTTTATTCAAAAATATTATTAGAAAATGATTTATTATCATAAAAGAATTGAAATTTTAAGGAAAATAATAATTGAGATTTGTGATAATTAAAATAAGTAGGTGCTAACATTTATCTCCCCATTATTTTATTATAGAGGGGTTGTATAATGATTTAGCTTTAGTTTTGATGGGGGGATAACTATAGTTTAGGTTTATTTGAAGGTAATATCCATTTTTTGGTGTCTTGTAACATATTATCCTCCTATTTAATTTCTCAATGGTTTTAAATCATTGGTTGAGGTAGGGTATTTCTAAAGTTATCCATTTTTTTGGAATAATATACTTGATTAGATTACTGTGATCCCTTCAAAAATAGTTATTGTTTTATTATTCTATTTTGGTTTGATGTTGATTTATGGATAGTCTTGGTTTATAGGGAGAGGAAATAGTATGTGATAATACCCATTAAATGATAATGGTATTTAAATAATTATGATAAACTAGTTAAGAGGAAATGTGACGGGAAAGGGAGTTACACACAATTTATGTTTTTCATATTATTTTCTATATAATAATTATTATCAATTGATGTTTTCAATTATTTTCTTTTTATTATTGAAATAATTTAAGAAACTTGTTTCATTCATAATTGTATAATCACTTAAAGATGACAACAAAAGGGAAATTTCGAGAAACTTGAATTTGAGAAATGCTGTTGTTGTTATTGCTTGACGTTGTGCTTGCTGATATTATATCTTGTCTTGAAAAATGGTATTTTGATGTTCATGTTTTCTATATTTTCATTGAATATGGTTAAAATAGTTTATTAAATACTAATGGTAATGTTAAATTGATATGGGAAGTGGAAATAAAGATTGAATGATGATAACCAAATAAATTAAACACATATTAAAAAAAAACAATGAAGGGAAAGTCGGTGTGGACTATAACACCCTAAAATTTTAAGGTATGTTGTTATTTGGTTTTGAAGTATATTGGTTGAGTTTTTTTTTTATTTTGATAAGTGTTAGAGCTTTCAGATGGTTCCTAGTGGATCTGGGTGGAAATTGTGTGTTTTTAGGTATACTATATGTAAGGCCATGCCATGGTGGAAGATGGTTTGTGCCGGGAGTCCACCTATGTGAAACGGGGAGACCAAAATGAATAATGTCTAGGAATGGTTTTTGTAATGAGGAAATATGATTATTCCTATGTATCATGATTAGAATGGCCTCACTATGATTTGGTGTAAGGCATGGTGGGTCTAAAATAACCAATGGTTTTTCTCTACACTGTAGTGGGTCATCATGGTGGATCTCTTGGGAAAGGTTCTATTGAAGCCACCATGACTATGGTGGGCATCACCACATTGTGATGATGAATATTTTATTTATTTTTTAATGGATTAATAGGTTTTCTAACTTGATGGGATTTTTGTTTTTCAAAATGGAAATCACATGTGATTAATTGGGGGAGTTATTGATGTAGTTTTGACCTGATCTCTCCATTGGTAACCCTTTTTATTACTCTTATTATGAGAGGTAATGATTTGGATGAATCTAATGTGAAGTTTTGGGGTTATTTCCTCTCCTCTAAATGGTGTGAAAATTAGGTAATTTTTAAAAGGTAACCAAGGTGAACTGTCTTCATTCGAATGACTGTTAGGATAATCCTTCTTTCTCTCTAGATTAGATCTAAATTGGTTGTTTATAATAATGATTATCATTGGGTAATACTAACTAATTTCTAGATCTTATCATTTTCTTCTTCTAAGATATTGTTTCTAGAATCACGATGTGATGTATTGGGGATGATTATAGGGATACTTGGTATACAGGATTTATCTAGGCAGAAATTCTTTGCTTTGGGAACTCATACTCTTAAGGTAGGAAGTTCTTAACATTTAGGGATTTGTATGAAATTTTGTGTGATGATTCACATGTGGGTGCATGTGTGTCCCATGATACCCTTTCTTGATATGATTTTTATTTGGGTGTGTGTGAATGATAACCTTCATCGATATGATTTACATGTGGGTGAGTGTACCTTCTGTGTGAACCTTGATCGCATTTGGGTGCATGTGCATCATGTTAGACCTTTCTTAATTTTCTATGCTTGTTCCTTGCTAGGTTGTGCCTTATATGTATATGTGTTCATTGCCAATGTAAATTATATTTTTTCTATCCATTATCAAAGTGATAGGTGGATCCTTTATGGATTGGTTAATCCCTTAGAGGGGGATTATGTGAAACGTGATGTGTCATGCTTATAACAGAGTCATGAATGAAATATGGAAAGGCATGATGACCTTAAGTCCCGACCTATGATTGGTCAGTGGGGAAAGATTACCTTTTATCCTGACCTGAAGTAGTTGGTGGGGGCATGATGGACTTGTGGATAGAATCGAGGCTAGATATCCTTTTGTAATATTCTGAGACTTATGTTGGCCTCCTGGCCTATTTCAATTTTCCTGAAATTAGATGTAACTTCCCTTCCAATATAGAGTTGAAGGAGGTATATTTGAGGTTTTTGGTAGATTTTTTAGTGAAATATGAATTGGCACTTGATTTTTTATTTGAAAATTTACTCATTTTAATAGAACACACTTTTATATAGTGCCATACTTATGTTAAGGATTCATTGGTGGTGCCTTACTGGGTTTATAGTCACACCACTACAACAAAACATACATTTAACAGGGCTAAAAAATAGATAATAAAGGCTCCATTTATCAGTGCAAAAACAAGCACTGATAAACGGTCCCTTTTATCAGTGCTTTTTTCTAGAAGTGATTAAAGGAACCCCGGTTTTTTTAGCTGATAAAGGAGGCCCATTATCAGAACTTTATTTTTAGCGCCCATAAAGGAATCCTTTATCAGCACTTTTTAGCAATAATAAAAGTTAGAATAAAATAAAATAATCAAATAAATAAATAATAAAAAACATTTTATTAAAAAAAATATTAAAAATTTTATTAATTAAATAAATATTGATAAAATAAATAAATTGATTATAATATATATAAATTATAAATACTAATAAATAGTATATACTAAATATATAGATATATGTAAAATGAAAATTAAACAAATAAAAATAAAAAATAAGTAAATTGAAAAAAATATTAAACATTTTATTAATTAAATAATTATCGATAATATTAATAAATAGTATATATTAAATAAATATATATATATATATATGTATCTATATAAATATGATTTATATAATACAAAATATTTATACTTTACATTAAATAGAAATATATTTTGTGAATAATTCTTGATAATTAAAAATTTATGTGAATTAAAAATACTGAATAATTGCACAGAGTAAAGTATGTAATTGAATTTCCTTTAATTTTTAAATTTAGCATATATCAAATGTGTGTTATATTTATTTCAAATATATATATATATATATATATAATGCATTTTTATATACAATGCACATACAAAAATATCTTTCTAGGAATTTAATCTGTTTCTATTATTTATTTTATATATATTTATTTACAATGTTTTATTGTTTTCAATATGTATTCATCTTTATTTCAATATATATCCATTTTTAATGATTTATATTTAATTAATCAAACTTATTTTTTTTCAATATTGTTAATTAAAGTGCACTCATTTTTAATTATTTAATTTTACACATTTTTAACAGAAATGCACTTAATATTAAACATTCATTAATAATGTTAAAAATATATTTGTAAAAAAATATTTATAAATAAAAATATTTATAAATGTATATTTACTATTTTTATACATTTATAATTATAATTAAATAAATATTTTTTAAAATTTATCTATATAATTATAAATAAATAATCATATTTTTTTAAATAATGAATATATTTAATATATATATATTTATTAAACATAAATATATATATATATATATAATTATATAAACTATTATATATTTAATATATATATATATAATTATATAAATATATAATTATATAAATATATAATTATATAATTATATTTTTTAAAAAGTATTTATATAATTATAAATATATAATTATATATTCAAATAATTATAAAATTATTATTTTATAAAAAGTATTATTATAAGTATTATAATTATATATAATAATTATACTTTTTTTAAAAAGTATTATTACTCAAAAAAATATTATAAGTATTATCAACACTTTTTTTAGCGCTGATAAATATAGAGATTTATCAGTGATAAAAAAGCGCTAATAAAATTAATCTTTATTAGTGCTAAAAAAGTGCTCATAGATACTCTTTTTATTAGTGCTTATTAAATTAGTGCTGATAAAAGGTATCTTTATTAGTGCTTTTTTGGAAGCATTGATAAAAAGTCTCCTTATTTATTATATAAACACTAACCACCACGTTCCATATTGCAATATCTGAAGCTCTCCATGGAAGGATCCTCCTATCAACACTCCTTATTGTCAAATCCAAGCTCAAATCTAGGCTAGAATCATGGATCCAACTATTCTAAGGCTCGAATCCAAGGCTCAAGTGATTAAAGGGTTGAATGAAACAATGGATTGAATGAAATATAGGTTTTTTGATATCTCCACTTTCCCTTGGTTATCCACTGAACCTTCTCATCACACATCTGTGTATCCCAACAACTCGAGTTGCACTATCCTTTAATAAAATAATACAAAATTCATTGTTTTTAGACATTTTGAATTATCATTTTCCCCAATATCATGTTTCCCTCCTTGGGACAACTTTGCTACTGTGCGACTTCAAATATAACGAACCCAATGTTGGGTCATGTTGTTGTGAGGTATAATAGGCTCCCAATACCTATTTTCCAAGACATATACATTTTTGTAATCATCAAATTTTGAAAAATTATTCCATATAGTAGTCGGTGTTGTCACTGGTTTGGAATATTCCATTACAAATCATTTGGGAACCTCTTTTTCATATTTTTATTAAGAAATTAATGTGCTATGATTTCCATGATTCATCTATAACCCAAGGATAATGTTTCACCAATCATAGAAATCTCGATATCCTACCTCATATGATCCACAAAAAAATTGAATTATACCTTTTCTAATCCAAAAATATTTTGTCTTACTTCTTTCAAGTTTACACTAAAACTATCCGATCACCAATGAAATTTTATTAATTAATTTCAACCTTGCTTTTTTTTTGTAGTTGATAACCCCTCTTCATTTTCCTCACCATCAATGTCTTATTTTAAGTCTACCTCATCCCAATATCCTCCCCCCTATACTACTCAATTCAAAATTAATTTCTTCTGATGTTTCATCATTATTTTTATTATTTACAATCTCCCCATTATAATTAGTAAAAAATATCTATCAATTTTATCTTTTCATCCTAAAAACTTCTCAACCCACCCTTTTTAAGTTATTATTTAATTGTCTCATTATCTAATATGATAAATTTTTCACTACCTCAAATCAATTTACTCTTTCAAACACAATTACCATAAATTTTTACCAACCCAAAATAAAAAAATGGTTTGTCTAGTTTTTTATACCTTTGTAAAAATATATCCATATTTGAAATGATAATCCACTCATTAATAATTTTAAAAAATCACTTCATTTTTTCCAACACACATCTAATAAACCCTATGTATTTTTTACCTTAATCCATATAAAAATAGATCATTCTTTAGAATTTCCTTTTGGTTCCACCCTTAGGAATATCTGATTACCATCTATATAATTCTCACAAATGGGAGGCATTACCCCTTTTAGAGAACACAATAGAGTACACTTTTCATCCTTATCAGTCTCATCTCCCATACATTTATTATTCCAATTTTCTATTTGGGACTCACCCCTATATCTTTTATGTTTATTGTACTACTTTGAGTAGTATTCATCAAATGGATGACTACTGCTTTGAGTATTTCAAGGAACATAGTTTCATGTCCTAAAGAGATGGAGGATGAGTTCCAAACAACAAAATGAAATGATATTTGTTCGGAAGATTAGTTTATTAGGATGAAAATTTTCTATAACTTTCACCTTTGATGAATTGAGAGGACAAAATCTACCATAGTGGAGTAGTTATTTTATTAAATTGAATTATTGATTTTATTTAAAGCATATTGAAATTCTTTGAAAATATAAAATGATGAGTTTCCCTTATTATAATTATCTACAACTTTCACCTTTGATAATGAATATGTTATGTGTATTTATTTATTTATTGCAAAAAATGAATATTTTATGAACCCAATAGGATATCTCTACTTTCTATCAGAATATTCAAATTTTTAATCCAAGATATCTTATTTTCACCTTATCCTCCTCACTTTTTGATTAATTTTTTGGCGATATCAACTTTTTTTATCATAATTCTTGCTCTACTGTTGGAATATCCGTATAGCCAACAATGTTTGCACATTAAAATCATTATCCATAGAATTAATTTGTTGTTTCATAATTTTTTTTAATTTATTTATTTTTAGTATTACTCATATAATAATTGTTTTCTTATACATGTGGATTATTTTTTTCAAGTTGGGTTATTTTGTTCGAAGATGCTCCTACTTGTGAGGGATTGGACTTAGATCCCACAACTGATATAATTACAACATGGAAATGCGTCAAGAATGCATACGAACATCAGGAAAAGGTAAATTACTATTACTTATTTTATTAATTTTTTCATCATTTTATCTACTATTTGTAAGTTAATTTCATTATCATTTTTATCTAATACTTATTTAGTTTTTTTTCAATGATCTTTTGGGAAGTAATATTTTAATTTCAACTATCTACAATAATCCACATAAGAGATAAAATTTTTCTTTCTACTAATGTTACTACATTTTCTATTTTCATTACCTTTCTTTGTCGAACTGCCAACACTTCATATTCATTCGATGTCTTTATCCAAAAAATCCTTTTCATTTTTGAAATCCAGAATATTAGAGGAAAATATTGTGCATATTGTGGTGAATTATCATGATATAATGGGGACATGATCTTCCTCTGATATTCTGTATTTCAACAACGAGAAATGTTTTTTTAGCTAAGAACAACGATTCAATATATATTCAACATTTTTAGTTTGAAATAGAAAGATAATAGAAATGTGGTAACATTGAAAGTTAGGACTATTTTGAGACTTTGGGATGTTTAGAAATCATCCACACCTTAATCTGACACACGGTGTGACCGATATGACTCCAAATGTTTCTTTTTATTTAAAATTGACATTAATTTTTGTAAAAAAGACAATTAAGATACTCAAAACTAAGTAAAAATATTCTGATTGTTTTGATACTTTAGGGAAACAATCCGTAAGTCATTTTTTATGTGTAGGAATCAACCTCATCTCAATTCAATGCATGGTATGACTACTATGACTCAATGTGTATGTTATGAGTTTAAAATCAACATTTTAGTTAAAAAAACATTACTCACTAAAAATATAGAAAAAACACTCATATTTTATTTATAATTTAGGAAATTGATTCACAATTCATTTTTAATGTGTAGTAATTAGTCTCATGTCAAATTGATTCATGATGTGATCGGTATGAGTCAAAGTGCATGTTTCCAATTTAAAATGACATTTTAGTAAAAACAAGCGACGTACTCAAAACTGAGTAAACAAATTCATAATTTTTTGATACTTAACTATCCATATGTCATTTTAGACGTGTAGGAATCATCTTCACCTTAATACGATGCACAGTGTGATTGATATGACTCCAAGTACATCTTTTTATTTAAAATTGACATCAATTTTAGTAAAAAGGACAACTGACCCACTCAAAATTGGGAAAATGCATTCGTATTGTCTTTATAATTTATTGAAATGATCCATAAGTCATTTTTTATAGGTAAGAATCACACTCACCTCAATAAAATACATGATGTGTCTGATATGATTCGATGTGTCCGTTATCAATTTAAAATCGATAGTTTTGTTAAAAAAAATCACTCATTGAAGTCCAAGAAAATGCACATTTATTTTATTGATACTTTATAAAATTGATTCATATGAAATTTTAGATGTGTAGGAATAATTCCCACATCAAACTGATACACGATGTAATTAGTATGAGTCAAAGTTCGTGTTTCCAATTTAAAATGATATTTTAGTAAACAAGACCTATCACATACTCAAAACCAAGAAAACGAATTTAGATTGTTTTTATACATTATGAAAACAATCCAGAAGAAATTTGGGATGTGTAGGAATTGACCACTCCTCAATATGACACATTGTATGACCGGTATGACTCAAATTGTGTTTTTTATTTAAAATTGACATCAATTTTAGTAAAAAAGATAACTGACCTACTCAAAACCAAGAAAACACTTTAAATTGTTTTTATATTTTATTGAAATGACCCATAAGTCATTTTTGAGGTGTAGTATTCATCCAATTGTCAATCTGAATCACGATGTGACCAGAATGACTCGAAGTGCATCTTTTTATTTAAAATTGATATCAAATTTAGTAAAAAGGACAACTAACCTACTCAAAACCAATAAAGCAGATTCAGATTATTTTGATATTTTAGTTAAATGATCCATAAGTTATTTGTGACATTTAAGAATCTCCCTCACCTTAATCTAATGTACAGTGTGACCGGTATGACTATAAGTGCATCTTTTTATTTAAAATTGACATCAATTTTAGTAAAAAGGAAAACTAAACTACTCAAAACTAAGAAAAACATTTGGATTGTTTTTATATTTTAGGTAAATGACCCATAAGTCATTTTTGAATTGTAGGAATCATTCTCACCTCAATCACACACACAGTGTAACCGGTATGAATCTAATCACGTCTTTTTATTTAAATTTAACATCAATTTTAGTAAAAATGACAACTGACCTACTCAAAATAGATAAATTACATTTATATTGTTTTTTTAATTTATATAAACGATTCATAAGTCATTTTGGATGTGTAAGAATCAACTTCACCTTAATTGGATACACGATGTTCCCGATATGAATCAATGTGTCTGTTATCAGTTTAAAATTGACAGTTTAGT
The DNA here is from genome assembly GCA_963277665.1 of Viscum album. NCBI lineage: Eukaryota > Viridiplantae > Streptophyta > Magnoliopsida > Santalales > Viscaceae > Viscum > Viscum album. Next base: position 455,329,542 of record OY728129.1, on the reverse strand, counting down.
TCAAAAAATGTCACTCACTAAAAACTGAGAAAATATTATTTAATTTTCTTAATAATTTAGGAAATGTATTCATAATTAATTATTAATTTTTAGGAATAAGCCCCACATGAACCTGATACACGACGTGATCGGTATGAGTCAAAGTGCTTGTTTCTAGTTTAAAATGACATTTTAGTAAAAAAGGAAAGTGATGTACTCAAAATGAAGAAAATGCATTCATATTATTTTAATAATTTATAAAAATTATCCATAATACATTTCAGATATGTAGGAATTAGTATAACCTACATAAGTACATGGTGTGATCGGTATGACTCCAAGTATGTATTTTTATTTAAAATTGACATCAATTTTAGTGGAAAGGACAACTGGCCTACTCAAAACTAGTAAAACACATTCAGATTGTGTTGAAATTTTAGTGAAATGATCCATAAGTAATTTTGGATGTGTATGAATCTTCTACGCCTCAATCTGACTCATGGTGTGACTGGTATGGCTCCAAGTGTGTCTTTTTATTTAAAATTGACATCAATTTTAGTAAAAAGGAAAACTGACCTACTCAAAACCGATAAAACACATTTGGATTGTTTTTATATTTTAGGGAAATGATCCATAAATAATTTTTGATGTGTTATAATAATCCAAACCTCAATATAATGCACAGTGAGACTGACATGACTTCAAGTGTGTTTTTTATTTAAAAATGACATCAATTTTAGTTAAAAGGAAAACTTACCTACTCAAAACAGATCAAACAAATTCACATTGTTTTGATATTTTATGGAAATGATCCATAAGTCATTTCTAATGTGTAGTAATCATCCTAACCTAAATATGATGCATTGTGTGACCGACATGACTGCAAGTGAATATTTTTATTTAAAATTGGCATCAATTTTAGTAAAAAGAAGAACCGATGTACTCAAAACTAAGAAAAATTATTCATATTATTTTTATATTTTAGGGAAACTATCCATAATGTATTTTTAATGTGTAGGAATCATATTCACCTCAATATAACAAATTATGTTCCCGGTATGACTCAAACAAAGCAAACACAGTCATATTTTCTTAATAATTTATGAAATTGATTCATAAGTCATTTCTGATGTATATGAGTTGGTCTAATGTATAACCAATACATGATGTGATCGGTATGAGTCAAATTGCGTGTTTCTAATTTAAAATGACATTTTAGTAAAAACAAGTGATTTACTCAAAACTGAGGAAAAAAATTTGTATTGTTTTGATACATTAGGAAAATGATCCATAAGTCATTTTAGATGTTTAGTAATTACCCGCACCTCAATACAATCCATAGTGTGGCCAATATGAATCTAGGAGTGTCTTTTCAATATATAAGTGTCATTTTAGTTTAAGATGCGCATCACATCTCCAAAACTAAGAAAACAAGCCTATATTATTCTCATCATTCTATCTATTATTACTTATTTAATCTCCTTATAATTTTTTATATTATACTAATTTAATTAATTCTCATGGAGATAATTCTTGAAGATGATCAAGAAATGTCGTGATGTGCAAGAATCAACTGCTACTCAATCTGATACATAGTGTTCCTGGTACGACTCAGAGTTTAGTTTAAAATTAACACTTTATATTAATTTAATTCTTTATATTATTACTAACATAATAATTGTTTTCTTATACATGTTCATTTTTTTATAGAAGGGGTCAGGATCAAAAGAAAAAGAAAGAATGCTATTTTTGAAAGTATGTAATAATTTATACTTATTTAATTATATAAAACAATGTTTGAAATGTCTATAATATAGTTTATTTTCATGAATTTGTGTTGTAAATTTTATTTCACTTAAATTATTTATTCTTAATTTATTTTTTTGATTTATTGGTGTTTTTTATGCTGCGGTGTGCTGTTATAGCACACTTCATTGGAGATGTAGTGTGATGTTGCAGCATACTATAGTATGCCCCTTTATGAGCACTAATTAAATACTAGATATTTTAATCTCAGTCAAGTAGTTAGCACTTTTCTAGTGCTATTTAAGACCATTTTAGCACTATTAAAGGAATATTTTTTAGCAGTACACCCTACATGATCACTTGGGTGTGTGTAGACTTTATGGTAGCGATCCAACAAAGGTAAAGGGCCCTATGTTGGGTGGTTGAGCAGGTGGAGCTTGGAGGAGATGGGTGATGACAAGATATACTCTAGACTATCAATACAATTCATTTAGTTTATTTTCTTTTGTATTCATTCATTTTTTGACCTACCACATTGGGTTCCTTTTCTTTGTCTTGTCTGAATCATATTCCATTTGTTACAACATGAATGTTATTCTTATTTCTTCAATTATATGGTGCTTCTTATTTATTTACCACTTGTTATTTTTTATTGGTTGAATATATATATTGAGGGTATAGTATCCCTAAGTTAAAATTTAGTCCCCTACCACTAGTTGGAAGACTCTTTCATAATGTGAGGCGTGTATATGGTTATGTGACATTCTAGATTAGACCTGATGATTTGGGTCAGGGCATAACAAAGTGGTATCAAAGGAGATTTTCCTTTTTTCTCAATCTTCTTCTCTTGATTATGTTTTGGGATTTTTAGAAGGAATATAGGTTGTATGGAACTAAGATAGGGGATTTATGTTTGTTCCTAACCAGATCTTGTGTAATGGAACTATGAGTTACCAGGGTATGGGATTACTATTATTAGTTTCACTTTTATAGTTTCATGTTGGTTCTGAGTACTATTGTACTATTACAATTTATGGGATTTGGGTGAGTTCATGCATTATGATTAGGTATATAGGTTCACATGTCATGCATATGATTTCTTGTTATACATAGTTTTTCAACTAATTAAATTTCATTTGTAAATTGTGTTTTTTGATTTTGTGATATATATGTGCTGGAATTTAGATTACTTGAACCAGATCATGCTATGTTTTATTATATATATATGACTATGACTAATGTACATGTGTGTAGGGATTAACTTAGGCATTTGGTAGTAGTAATGAGATTATTCCTTATAGATATGGGTAACCTATCAGGATGAGTCTAGCTGTAGTGATCTTTTGAGTGTGCCTATTTTCTACTTGAGTAGTTATATTAGTATGATTTTATAGGATTTTCTAATCATTTTTTGTGGCATTTTAGATAATCCCTCCTTGAATATGTCTTATAAGACCACCTATGTAATGCCCCAACCCTAGAAGCCTGGAGATGGTGCATTAATTTATTACATTGGCATGATTACAAGGAATTATATCCCGAAGGAATGAACAGTTTAGTAGTCTTGAAGAAACTACATACATAGATGGAACCCATTTTATATTGGAAAAAGAAAACAATATATAATACATAAGAGAAGTTAATAAACTATAACCTTGAAAACTCAATAAACGATCTCTTCTTCATAACCTGGGAAGGAAAAAAATTAAAGGGGTGAGATCAAATGATCATTAAGGGTTACATATAATGGAATCATGAAACAATAAAAATTTAATCATAATAAATTATACATAATCAATATGCCATGGTGAATAATTAAAAAATACACACCATTAATAAAATGAGAATGAAAGTGCATCCATAGATTTTGTCATAGTGAAACATCATGGAAAGTAATAATTGAATTCTGAATAAATTGAATACTTATTATTTAAACATAATTTATTTGGTACCTGAATCATCATAACATTGAGAGTGTTTCATTCTATGGGTAGAAACCCGTGTGATTTTGTATTGGAAACAAACTCAATGGGTCTGTCACCAACTGTTTTGTCTCATGAGACCTGTCGATGCATCGAGGGGTTATAGCAGGGCCCTCCCATCACTAAAAGTCCAAATCATTCTTATACAAAGATTTAATTATAGAACCAAATGGAATATCAATTTCTATATTGAGTAGAGGATACAGATTCATCAATATTTCCACAGTTAAAACAACATTCAAAACAAACACCGTATGTAAAAAGGTATATGGATAAGACAATAATCATATCCATTATACAAGAATATAGATATTTAATAGGAATTTAATTTCAAATGGAAAATTATCTCAAAGGGGCAGTAGATACACTACATAAAAATGATTAGGTGTGCAATACCAAGTAAGTATCAAATAAACAAAAATTGAGATGAAGTCCCTTACCACATTGTAATGTAATAAACAATGTATGTAAAAGGGTATATGACTGAGAAAATAATCATATCCATTATACAAGAATATGGATATTTAATAGGAATGTAATTTTAAATAAAAAATTATCTCAAAGGGGAAGTATATACAACACATACAAATTATTTGATGTACAATACCAAGTAAGTCTCAAAGAAACAAAAATTGAGATAAATTTATTTACCACATCATAATCAATCGAATCACATGACCAAAAATTAATAATAATAAAATTGACAATTGAATTGCATGAATATAAATATAATCATGTTATTATATATCAATTGAAAGTATACATACACCACATACAAGAAATAGTTGGTAAATAATGGAAATCTCACGGAAATAAAAGTGAGATGAGAAATCCCTTACCTTATGCCCGAATGTGTTCCTCACTTGATCTTAATGTACTGAATAATCAGATTAAATTAATTAATTAATTAATAACCTTATCTACATGTATTTTATTTAGTATAATTTTATTAATTTCATTTATGGACTTTTGGATGAGTTATAAGATACAAATTTATCGCTCGAGAGCATTTGTTTCCTTGGTTTTCACGATCAACATACTTGTGTATGAGTATAGAAGTTCATGTGGAATGGATATAATTATCCAGAATTGAATTTATAAATTATTAATGAAAATAAAGAAGTTTAAATGTTTATGTATTTAATTTTTTTACATGGTATGGGGACGAATCATTTGATAATTCATTTAGTGATAATCGTTTAGATTATTATGGCTATTATTGATCATAGCGAACTCATTTTGTTTTATCATTTAGTATTATGTAAATATGTCACTTATAGAACATAAAAAGGGTTATATTACAAATTTTAAAATATATATAAAACATTAAAATGGTTTCATAAATATATTTTATGAATAATTTAAAGAATGAAACTTCTTCGTCCATGAAGGTTATAAATTGGCACCTCCCAGATGATGATTTCGTTTATAAAATAAAACAGGGAGAGTAAGGATATTGATATGGTTATTACATTAACATGATATAATTATAGTATATAGATGATAATGGAGTTATCATGATCAATTGGACTGAGGATATTTGGAGATAATAATAGAAGAAGATAAATTGAAATGAAATTAAATGAAAAATGAAGAGGATCTACCTCTTGAAGTAACCTCCTGAAGGGAAAGGCTTTTGGTATTTTTGAAAGAACAAGAGATTCTAGACATAAAGAGGGACTATGTAAAAGTACATGGGTAGAAATTTGATAACCTTAAAGGCTTAGAGGAGTGAGGAGAAGATTGGGGTGAGGGGTGGTTTTTATAGTGGAGGAGAGAAGTGATTTCTCAATATTTTATTCACTATTTTCTTATTTTTCTCAAGACAAGAAAAGTATTGATTTTTATGATAAAAAATTGTAATGAGTTAGTAATAAGTGCATGTGAGTTTGAACTAAGGGTTTATTAAATCATCCATGTTGCAAGTAATAGTGTATTTATCTTATAATTTATTATACCGTAAATTACCATATTTTACTATTCACAAAATTCAAGTATTTCAGAAAAATACAAAAAATTACCACTAACGATTTTTTGATGTTTAGAATCCAAAAATAAACTAAATTTTATGAAAATAATTTTATAAATATGATAAATTTAATTTTTAATTAAAATCATTATTTACTCAAAAAATACAGATTTTAAAATTATAACTGATTTCATAACACCCTGAAAAATTATCTATGGTTGAATTAGATTATCCTAAAATTATAGAAAAAAAAAATATTGATTTAGTAATACATTTTATGAAAATTAATTTTCTTTAAAATAAATTTATTAATTATAAAATTTTAATTAAGTATTTATTTCTCATAAAAATACCAAAACTTAATTAATAACTTTTTAAATATTCACTTTCATTTATAAGGTGCCTAAATTTTATTTATAATTTTATGGGTGAGATTAATATTCATAAGGGTAAATTAATATTAAATAGTGTAACATTACGATTATTAGGGGTAAGTTAGTATTCACTAGAAATTAAGTTGATCCTATTAGACTCTAAATATCTTACTGAATGCAACTGCATAAGTCCATTTTTCAAAATTCAAATCACAGAAGTGGAAAAATTATCTTTAACAGCAAGGTTATTACTATCTTTTATGACAAAGTTTTATTTCATAGAGACTCAATGTTGCATGCATAATAATCTATATAATGGATTGAAATTATTTAAGAAGAAACATACCATAAAATCTTGGGGTGTCATATTAATAGTGAATATATTCAAAACATGATTTAGTATTTATCCAAAATAATTATAATAGTAAATATATATATTTTTATTAAAATATTAAATTAAATAATATTTTGATAAAAATTAATTTTTTAATAAAAAAAATCAAATATATATTCATATTAAAATATTCTTTCAGAAAAAATAATACTGCAAAATAGTATTCATTTTTCAAAAATTAATTTAAAATTATTTTGAAAGCTATAAATTTGAAATATAATTATTTATAAGTATTATTATTAATTAAAATACTTAAGTTTAAATTATTATTTTTCATAAAATTATAAAACAGATTACAGGGGTGTTACATTATTCCCCCTTAACAGAATTGCATCCTCACAAATTGAAATTTCACTTCAAAAGTTAAAGGTTGATACTTGAAAATTCCTTTGTGGGAAACCCAGAACAAAAATAGAGTTAATAAAATATCCTCTTAAAATAGTTTAAGGTAAATTATGTGTTCACCACAAAAACTATGCTTTTGAATGGGCGAAATTAGTTGAAAGTAAAAACCTGGACATGGGGGAAAAATCAAACTATAAAGTTCTGATGGAAAGTGTTAGAGAACATGTTCAGATGAAAGTAGATTACAAGAAAACTATAAACTACTGTAATGAAAAAAATTTAATTGATACTATAAAAGATTATGATAATAGGAAATTTTTTTATTAAGGCTCTTTTCCTTGAGTTGATGAATTATTCCACTCTATAAGAGTATAAATATATGTTTATATTTCATAAACACAATCTTATCCTTTGATTGTACCTTGAACTAACTACACTTCATCTCTTAGCATAGGTTGCATAACGTGGTGAAGTAATACATTAACCTCTAAAACATCATACAATTATCAAATTAAACCACACATAAACGGTTAAAATTTACAAAATATAATGATCCAACACTTTAGAAAGAAGGTCACAAAATTTCCAAGATGAACTCATCATTAGCCCTTAATCAACATGAAGGAGCTCTAAATTTTCACATTCCAAATATGTTAATAACTTCATCATGTATCCTCTTGAAATATGGTAGTAAATCGAATTACCATAAATCCTTATTAGAAATATTAATTATTCTGTATTCCTTATGTAAGATACATGTTATTGGATATATTCATTAAATCTAAAAGTGTTGAAAACTCCATCAATGATAGCATAGACCACTTGTCAACAAGTCAAAAATCTGTTTCAAGGTAGTCGGTACTTTTCCAAATCAACTATTTCTTCATCATTATCTCAACATCAGAAATATATTAAGGGTTGTATTTCCCTAAATCATGCATTTTCTAAAAATTTTAACTTTCTACTGAATATTTTTTCTTGGTACCATGTGACATATGGTCTCAAATACTTAATGAAAAAGTAATGTCATACAATCCTCAAATATTACATAATTCTTATAACTAATAAATTTCTAATAAAATATTAAAACAACATAATTCCTAAATAGACATATTAATTATTCCTCTTCATTTGTGGTAGTATAATAAATTTATCATTATCCAATAGCATCATTTATGGTATATTTATTTGATTCTTGAGAAATTGATTCACATAGTGTCCCATATCTTTACATTTGAAGCATTGTACATTGGAAACCTTTTTATAACCCTTGAAATAACGAACTTGGTGCCCCTTTTCTCCACACTTATAACAAACACCCATTCCATTAAAGCATTTTCTGGGGTGATTCTTTCTGCAGTTATCACATGTGGTTTAAACTCTACATTCCCTACTTTCCTTTATCCATCTTCTTTGATTCCATCATTTTCTTCTCTTACTCCCCTTCAATGCCATAGGAATCAGAGAATTATTTACCTATCTTGTTAATACATGATACTATTTTCTCATATGATGAGGATACCTTGCAGACTATTTCCCTTTAAAATTTGGATTAAGACCATAAAAGATATGACCGTTCTTACTATTTTCATCATGTGCATTGGTGGAGTTCTCATTACTTATGCTTAACACCATTTCTAAACAATTCCATATACTATATTAGATCTAAAAAATATAAACTTTCTATAACTCTAAACATGGTATAACACATAACATAAATTTATGAATTGTAAATCCTAGAACCATATACTTTGGTTACTTTGGAAGCATAAATCCTTCATAATAGTATGAAAGAAAAATGTGAATTATCTTAATCATATCCCCACAGAGTATCAAAATAGGTGCGTAGTAAGGCCATTTGTCATGTACTAGGTCACCCTGTGTTAAGCGTGTAACACCTTTTTGGAGTTATTACCCCTAGGTACATCTGTGCCAAAACCACATCCACTTATAGTATCCAGACAGGGATGTATTTACTAGGAATATCCACATAATCTATACCTTACCAAAAATCATAGGATGTTCTTTTATGCTTATCCTAAAAGTCTATATTAGGTTTTTGATCATTAATATAAATTTTCTAAATCTAGTTTCCAAGGTTTCTACTAAACTTCCTCTGATACGAAATGTAGCACCCTGACCCCAAAATCCCGGATCTAGTGCATTATTTTCTTACATGGGAATGATTACAAGGAATCATATCCTAAAGGACCGATCAATTTAGTAGTCTTGAAGAAACTATATACATACATTAAACCCATTTTACCTTGGGAAAAGAAAACTATATATAATACATAACAGAAGGTAATAAAATTCATTTCTGAAAACTAAATAAATGATCTCTTCTTCATAACTTGGGAAAGGAAAACAACTGAAAGGGGTGAGATCAATTGCTCAGTAAGGTTTATATATAGTGGAATCATGAAAAAAATTGAATCATAATCAATTAGACATTATCAATATGGCATGGTGAATAATTGAAAAAAATGAACCATCAATAAACTGAGAATGAAAGTGCATCCATAGATTTTGTCATAGTGAAGACCTCATGGAAAGTAATAATTGAATTCTGAATAAATAGAATTTTTATTATTTTTAGGTCATTTATATTGCACCTGAACCATCATAACATCGAGAAAATTTAAGTCTATGGGTAGAAACTGGTTTGATTATGTATTGTTGTAAGAACCCGGTTCTTAGTTTTGAGGTATGAGCTTATTCTTTTTCCTTTTCTTCAAGTGTTTTTGAGAAAATATGGAAAATGGGGAAAAATCATAAATTTTGGAACTACACGCCGTGTACTTTTCTACACGCCATGTACTTTTGGCCATGTGGGAATGGTACACGGGGCGTGTAGCCTTGTCGACGACGAGGGGTGTAGGAACCGACTACAGGCCGTGTAGTGGTATTTTACACGCCATGTAGTCAGTCGGCATGACTAAACAGTAAGGCGATGGAGTCACCGCTAGCTGGGCGAGAGTACACGCCGTGTACTCAGGAGCACATGCCGTGTACTCATGTCGAAGGATGAACAGTGTGGTGGTGCCGCCAGAGGAATAGTTAAATGAAGGAAGTACACGCCGTGTACTCAGAAGTACACACCGTGTACTAGGTTTTTTCAGCTTAAAATAGGTAGTAGCCTCCTCATTTGGCAGAGGAGGCATTTAAGCCATTTTGGAGCCAAGGAGGACGGTCTAACCTTTGAAGATCCGCCGAGTGTTCGTTTGGAATCCGATTTGGCTTCGGACGATCTCGTTGGAACCGCACGGGTAAGCCCTCTCCTCTCCTGGTATGGTTCTTACCAATTTTTCCCCTAAAAGAAGGTATTTATGTTTTAATGGGTTTTTTACTTCGTCAGATCTATACCGTTCTTGGGCGTTTCTGGAGTCGGCGTTCGGGTATAACATTCGTTGGCGAATAAGGTAGGCGTCTTGGTGTAAATTTCCAACTGTCGTGCATTTTTGTGTGTTTTCGTGCCACGAACCCATGTTGGGCTGTCGTGTGGCTGAGAAGTTGCTATATTTAATTCCTAGAATTTCATAGGTGATTAAATTTTGATAATAAAATGATGGTTGGGATCGTTGCTTGGATCCGGAACCACCCCGGGGGTGTGTTCCACTATTTAGCCGTTTGACCATGATACCCGAGGGTATGCCTTTAATGCAGTAATTGTAGAATTGCCTTGAGAGGAATTTCCTGTTTACTGCATTTTTATATGTTGGGCATGGCCTGGTTACCTGTTATCCTAAGGGCGTTGTTGTGATTAGGCTGTGGGCACTGCACTATTTAGCCTGAGGGCTATAGTTATTTCGGCCTGAGGGAAACTTCTTCCGTGCCTGAGGGCAATAGACTCTGTGCCTGAGGGCGACACTACCTACGCCTAAGGGAAAAATTATTTTACGCCTGAGGGCAATTACCTGCAGGTTGGGTTCTTCTTACCTGCGTGTTGGGTTCTGCTTACCTGAGGGTAATGTTTTGCTTTACGGTTCATATGTTTTCACCGTTGGGTGACACACTTGAATTGTGCAGTTTATATTTTATCTATGGGTTCTATTTAGTTTCAACCCAATGAGATGAGTGTATGCCGTCTCATGCATCATATATGCACATGCTATATATCACATTCCATGCATAGTTTCCATGCCATGTAGGTGCATTAGAAATTCGCATGTTGTTGTGATAATTATTGTGCTAGAAAAGCATGCTGTTGTGATAGCTGCTTGATAAATACCTGCTCTGTGATAGAGTATTCTTTGTGTGAGATTGTTGATATAATGGACACTAAACTTTGGTTTTTGGAGAGTATGGGCCCATATTGAACAAAATTTGGTGGATCATTGACTGTTTATTGGTTATAACACATATGAGATGTCAAACTTTGATTCGTGGGGAGTATGGGCCCCCACGGGTCGGAATTTGACACTTAGGTGTTGTTTTTCAGTATTTTCTGGGTTTCAGGGAAGTTTCTGAGTCATACTGTCCGGAAACCCAGTATACACGCCGTGTAGTATTTTTATATACGCTGTTCGGGAAGAAAAATAAACTTTTTGAGTACACGCCGTGTAGTCTCTTCCTGTGTCACAAAACGTGTTGGCGGCGACACGGGGAAGGGAAAATCTTGGGTAAAAAACAACGTGTACCTAATGGAAACCCCGTGTAGTGTAGAACTGGAGTCCGACCGTGTAACTAACAACATGGTTCGGTGAAATCCTGTACAGATTACACCGTGTCAATGATGAACACGCCGTGTAGTGTGACCTAGGGACTCGTCCATGTAACTAACAACATGGGACAGTGTCACCTCTCCCTGAACACGCCGTGTACCTTTGGGACACGCCATGTGGTCTTGTATGAGGACAGAACGTCTAGTGTTATCTGTGTGGCTGGGAAATGGGATGGTGTACACGCTGTGTGCGGGTGTAACACGCCGTGCAGTGTTATGCCGAGTAGTCGGCCCTGTCACAGACGACACGGGTAGTTGGAAAATAACACTGTACACGCCGTGTCGATATTATACACGCCGTGTAGTTTTTGTTCAACAGAAGCCGTGTAGAAGGACCCGGGTAGGGGAAAGGAAGCCGAGTAAACGCCGTGTAGTCATTGTACATGCCGTGTAGTCTTGTTTTGCAATTTTTGAAATTCCTTCTTCCTCTTGTTCCCTTGTGGTTCCTTCGCCTTCAGTTTTAATAATCTAGAATCTAAGGCGTGCCTTTGACCTTTTAGTGTCATGCTGCCTAGACGACCGCGAGTTGTTCGCCAGGAGAGGGGCGACGATTATACTCCAGAGATGGTGGGCCATGGGATACCAGTTGATCCTCTAGCAGAGCCAGATGCGGCGCCAGCTGCTATACCAGACACTAGCGCGGAGGTGCAGTTCTGTGAAGGATTTATGCGGTTCATGCAGACCTTTCAGTGAGGACCGCCGGCTGCCACATCTATGGCTGAGCTTACATATATCTTTCAGTAGCAGCATCCGCCTACGTTTTCAGAGGATGGCAGACCACAGGCTGTGGAGTCTTTGATAGGATCGATGCAGACTATTTTCGAGCATCTTGAAACGCCTCTAGGGCGGAGGGTCAAGCTTGTGACTTACATGCTGCGTGATTCCGCCAAGAGGGGGTGGGATTTTACCACCTAGTCAGAGCATCACAAAGACATGGCGTGGGAAGATTTTTAGGCAGTCTTCTATGACTTCTTCTTTCCCGAGACGTTGAGGGAAGATAGAGGTAGAGAGTTCATGAATCTGCAGTATGGCGCTATGTCGTTGATGGACTATTCTGCTTGTTTTATGGAGATTCAGAGTTTTTCACCCGTTATGGTGGGTGATGAGATGTTGAGAGACAGAAGTTTTGAGGATGGTCTTCGGTATGAAATCCGAGTGCTCATGAATGTTTTCAGGTTGCCTACTGTACACACAATTGTGAATCGGGCGCTAATTACTGAGAGGAACCTGCGGGAAGCTAGTGGTGTGGGTCAGGGCGGTGAAACACCAGTTACTAGTACTATTTCTGCGGGAAAGAGTAAGAGACAGATGAACTTCTCCTAGGGCGACAGTACCAGCCATGCAACTTGTTCAAGTGGACCGGTCAGGTGCTACTAGTGTGGTAGAGAGGGGCACAATAGGCTGCAGTGTCCATGCGATCCAGTAGAGTGCTGAGCTTGCAGCAAGATGACTCATCTGCAGTGCTTTTGCAGGGCATTTCCGCCAGTGGCTAGTGAGAGGGGTTCTGTGCAGACTCCGCGTGTGGGAGCAGGACCGGTGGCTTCTTACCAGTCAGGAAACTAGAATGCGTCAGGGCGTGTGGGCAGAGATGGTGGTCGTGGCCATGGTAGCCTGATTCCAGGACCGCAGAGGCAGAAGGCCGGGACAACTCAGGGTAGCCAGGCTGTGTTGCAGGGCCGCGACACTGGGCAGGCATATACAGTGCAACAGACCCAGCATGAGCAGGATCCCGGACCTTCGACAGTTAGAGGTACTATTCTAGTAGATTCTATCCTATCTTTATTGATTTTTAATACATGTGCTACACATAGTTTTATATCTATGCCTGTTGTGGAGAGACTTGGGCTCTGTGTTTCTTCTTCTTTTTCTATTATGATGCTAGACACTCCGTTGGGGTCTAGAATGGCTGGTGTGCGTCAGTGTAAGGAGTTCCCCCTTGAGGTTGTTGGGTGTCACTTCGTTTGGGACCTCTATGTCTTGGAGATGAAGAGCTATGATTTCATTCTCGGTATGGACTGGTTGGTTCCCTTTTGAGCCTTTATAGACAGCTATCGTCACAGGGTGAGTTTCACATCACCAGAGGGTAGAGAGTTTCTATACAAGGGCGAGTGGGATGTTCAGGCGAGTCAAGCTGGACCTGAGCATCATGGGCGAGGTGGAGTCACAACCCAGATTGCGAGCTTATATTTGGATGATCAGAGGACTTGTCTGACAGATTTCCCTTCTGTTGTTGATTGTTTTAGGGATGTCTTCCCAGGCGACTTTTCAGGTCTACCTCCGGTGGGTGAGGTGGATTTATCTATTGATCTCATGCCAGGCGCAACACTGGTGTCCATTCCTCCATATAGGATGGCTACACCAGAGTTGCATGAGCTCAAGAGGCAGTTATAGGAGTTACAGGCGAAGGGTTTTATCCGACCCCGTACTTCTCCTTGGGGTTCTCTGGTCCTTTTTGTGAAGAAGGCGGATAGTATCCTTAGACTTTGCATGGATTATCAGAAGCTGAACCAGTTGACGGTTAAGAACCAATATCCCTTGCCGAGGATTGATGATCTGTTTGATCAACTTCGTGGTGCACAAGTGTTATCGAAGATTTACTTGATATCAGGATATCATCAGCTGCGTTTTAGACCATCAGATATACCTCTCACAGCTTTCAGGAGCAGGTATGGTCTATACGATTATACAGTTATGCCGTTCAGACTCAAAAACGCGCCAGCAGTTTTCATGGCTCTGATGAATCGAGTGTTCCATCCTTATCTGGATACTTTTGTGGTAGTACTTGTGGACGACATCTTAGTGTACTCTCGCACTCGACACGACCATGCCAACCATCTTGAGATCGTATTGAGTACACTGAGAGAGCATTGACTATATGCTAAGATCTCAAAGTACCAATTTTGGATGGACCATATTCACTTCCTGGGTCACATTATCTCAGAGGCAGGAGTTTCAGTAGACCCAGAGAAGGTGAGAGCAGTAGTTTCCTAGGATCAGCCTAAGAACGTATTTGAGATACAAATTTTCTTAGGGTTGTCTCTTTACTACATACGCTTCATACATGACTTCTCCCTCTTAGCAGCACCTTTGAAAGGTCTGACTAAGAAGGGTGTGAAGTTCATTTGGTCAGAACATTGCGAGGCAGCTTTCCAGGACCTGAAGGGAAGGTTGACATCAGCACCGATCCTGATACTCCTAGAGCAGGGGAAGAGCTATAGATTTTACTGTGATGCATCAGGGATTGGGCTGGGAGGAGTTTTGATGCAGGGCGACTGAGTTGTTGCATACGGGTCTTGGCAGTTGAGGCCACATGAGCGGAATTACCCGACACATGATCTCGAGTTGGCTGCAGTTGTGCATGCGTTGCACTGTTGGAGACATTATCTGTTGGGAGAGAATTTTTTGGTTTTCACCGACCACAAAAGCCTCAAGTATATCATTACTCAGTGTGACCTAAATTTGAGGTAGAGAAGGTGGGTCGAGTACCTAGAATCATTTGATTTTGAGCTTGCCTACACACCTGGTAAAGGTAATGTAGTAGCTGATGCACTGAGCAGGAAGACTCAGATACATGCAGTACAGGAGGCTAGTGGTGAGTGGGAGCTCATGGATTTATTCTCTGAGATGCATCTGGAGGTGCATGAAATTCCAGGGTAAACTTATCTTTCATCTTTAGCTGTGACATCTACCCTCCTGGATAGAGTGAGTATGAGGCAGCTATCTGATTCAGAAAGCCTAGTTCTACGGGAGTCGGTGGAAAGTGAGGACCCTCCTTCTGGTTGGACGATAAACGACGATGAGGTTTTGCGTTTCCATCGACGAGTATGGGTTCCATGGGATATACACGAGGAGATGATGCGGGAGTTTCATGCTTCAGCTTGGGCAGTTCATCCCGGGGTTACCAAGATGTACCGTGACTTGAGGCGTCCGTACTGGTGGCTGGGTATGAAGAGAGAGATAGATGGTTTTGTTACGAGGTGTTCCACCTGCCAGTAGGTGAAGGTGGAGCACTAGAGGCCAGCTGGGCTGTTACAGCATTTACCCATTCCAGAGTGGAAATGGGATGATGTCACGATGGATTTCGTGACGGGATTGCCGAGGTCACCTCGAGGCAATGACACCGTGTGGGTTGTTGTGGACAGACTCACGAAGGTAGCTCACTTCTTGCCGATCAAGGATACCTTCAGTGTGGACGAGCTCAGAAGGCTGTATATTTGAGAGACCATACGTCTTCATGGGGTCCCTCATTCTATCATTTCTGATAGGGACGCCCACTTTACGTATCATTTCTAGAAGAGTTTTTTGAGGGTGCTGGGTACGCAGGTGCTTCTAAGCACAACATACCACCCTCAGACCGATGGACAGTCAGAGCGTACGATACAGGTGCTAGAGGACATGCTGCGTGCATGCGTCCTAGACTTTGGGGGCTCTTGGGAGAAGCATATACCCTTATTCGAGTGTGCCTATAACAGTAGTTTTTAGAAAACTATTGAGATGGAACCATATGAGGCTTTATATGGTAGGACATGCCGATCACCTTTGTGATGGTTAGAGGCAGGTGAGGAAGCTTTACTGGGACCACAACTCGTGTAGGAGACATCTGAGCGGGTCCAGTTGATTCGGAAGCGGATGGCTACCACGCAGTCTCGACAGAAGTCATATGCTGATAGCCGCAGATGACCTTTGGAGTTCGTGGTTGGGGATCAGGTTTTCTTGATCGTTTCGCCAAGACTGGGACACAAGCGGATCATGAGATAGGGTATGCTTTCACCGAGGTATGTGGGGTCATTCGAGATTCTGGAGTGAGTCAGGCAGGTTGCCTATCGGTTGCAGTTACTGCAGCGGTACCAAGCCATGCACGACGTCTACTACGTGTCTTAGTTGCGTCACTATCATTCAGACCCGTATCACATCTTTCAGCCTGAGGTGGTTGAGCTGGAAGCCGATGAGTCCTTTGAAGAGAATCCGATTCGTATCGTTGACAGGAGCACGAAGGTTCTCCGAGGCCAGTCAGTTCCTCTCGTATAGGTGCTATGGCAGCATGGCCAAGTGTAGGATGAGACCTGGGAGCGGGAGTCCGACGTACGTGCTCAGTGGTCAGAGCTGTTCTAAGCTTTATCTTCGCCACCCTGGAAAGGGAAATTCGGGGACGAATTGCTATAAGGGGGGAAGTTTGTAAGAACTCGGTTCTTATTTTTGAGGTACAAGCTTGTTCTTTTTCCTTTTCCTTAAGTGTTTTTGAGAAAATATAGAAAATGGGAAAAAATCCTAAATTTTGGAACTACACGCCATGTACTTTTCTACACGTTGTGTACTTTTGGCCGTGTGGGATGGGTACACGGGGTGTGTAGCCTTGTCAGCGAAGAGGGGTGTAGGAACTAACTACACGCCGTGTAGTGGTATTTTTACACGCCGTGTAGTTAGTCGGCATGCCTAAACAGTAATGTGATGGAGTCGCCGCCAGCTGGGTGACAGTACACTCCGTGTACTCAGGAGTACATGCCGTGAACTCATGTCGACGGATGAACAGTGTGGCGGTGCCGCCAGAGGAACAATTTAATGAAGGAAGTACACTCCGTGTACTCATAAGTACACGCCGTGTGCTTTGTTTTTTCGTCTTAAAATAGGCAGTAGCCTCCTCATTTGGTAGAGGAGGCATTTGAGCCGTTTTGGAGCCAAGGAGGATGACTGAACCTTTGAAGATCTACCATGTGTTCGTTTGGAATCCGATTCGGCTTCGGATGATCTCGTTGGAACTGCACGGGTAAGCCCTCTCCTCTCCTGGTATGGTTCTTACCAATTATTCACCTAACAGAAGTTATTTACGTTTGAATGGGTTTTGTCCTTCGTCAGATCTATGCCGTTCTTGGGCGTTTCTGGAGTCAGCGTTTGGGTATAACATTCGTTGGCGAATAAGGTTGGTGGCTTGGTGTAAATTTCAAAATGTCGTGCATTTTTGTGTGTTTTCGTGCCATGAACCCATGTTGGGGTGTCGTGTGGCTGAGGCCGTTGCTATATTTAATGCCTAGAATTGCATAGGTGATTAAATTATGATAATAAAATGCTGGTTGGGATCATTGCTTGGATCTAAAACCACCCCGGGGGTGTGTTCCACTGTTTATCCGTTTCGCCAGGATACCCGAGGGTATGCCTTTAATGTAGTAATTATAGAATTTCCTTGAGATGAATTTCTCATTTACTGCATTTTGATATGTTGGGCATGGCTCGGTTACCTATTAGCCTGAGGGAATTGTTATGATTAGCCTATGGGCACTGCACTATTTAGCCAGAGGGCTGTAGTTATTTTGGCCTAAGGGAAACCTTTTCCGTGCCTGAGGGAAATAGACTCTGTTCCTGAGGGTGACACTACCTATGCCTGAGGGAAAAATTCTATTATGCCTGAGGGCAATTACCTACGGGTTGGGTTCTACTTACCCGAGGGTAAGGTTTTTCTTGTCTGAGGATGCGGACTGTTTACATAGAAATGAACTCTGGTGATTTCTAATATTTAATGGATTAAATGAATAATAAAATGGAAATATAACTGGTAGTTATTTACTTTTGAGTACTGCTTACTTTATTTCATTTTACTACTACACACTGTTGTTGCATGCTTACACGCAGTAGGGCACGAGCCTTTGGTGGGTGCCTACTGAGATATATTTCTCACACCATATTTGGGTCACGCTTTTCGGCCCAAACATATTAGATTGATGCAGGTGTAGATATGGGCAAGAGTCCTTACACAGGTACTTGATTGTTGCTGAGGAGTAGGAGGGCATGGGACCGAGCCTAGGCTCGCGATGTCGCTACCAGTTGTTTTGATTTGTTTTGTTGTACTCTGCATTTTGTTGTACTGTATTGATGTATAACATTTTATGGCTTTTTTCTTAGTACATGAGACATGTAGCATCATTATTTATATACTGTTGTTTATTTCAGTTGTGTATGGTTTACTACTTCCGCTGTCGTTGTATGTTTATTTTGTATTCCGCTGTGCTACACTTTGAAAAATGAGGGCATAGTTTCCCCACTATCAAACCTGTGCCCTCGCTGCTAGTAGGCAGCCTCTGGCATTTGGGGAAATGCGCTTGAGGTCACGTGGAAAACCGGGCTCGGGGCACCCGTTGCGTGGCACCCGGGTCCGGGACGTTACAATTGGAAACAAACTTGAGGGGCCTGTTGCCAACTGTTTTGACTCATGAGACTGGTCGATGCATCGAGGGGATATAGCAGTCCCCGACCGTCACTGAATGTCCAATTACTACTAATAAAAATATTTGATTATATAATAATATTCCTTACTAATTTCCTTATTGAGTAGAGGATATTGATTCATCAATATTTCCATAGTTAAAATAACATTCAAAATAAACACCGCATGAAAAAGGGTATAATGATAAGAAAATATTCATATACATTATAAAAGAATGTGGATATTTAATAGGAATATAATTTCAAATGAAAAATTATTACAAATGGGTAGTAGATACACCACATAAAAATTATTAGGTACACAATACTAAGTAAGTCTCAATGAAACCGAAATTGGGATGAAGTCCCTTACCACATCGCAAAACAATCAAATCGCATGAGAAAAAATTAATAACCATAAATGGATCATTTAATATCATTAATATAAATATAATAATTATATTATATATCAATTTTAAACTTACATACACCACATACAATAAACAATTGATGAATAATGGAAATCTCACAAAAATAAAAGTGAGATGAGAAACCCCTTAACTTATGCCTGAATGTGTTCTTCACTTGATATTAATGTCCTTAATAATCATATTAAATCCATTAATTAATTAATTAAGAAACTTATATACATGTATTTGATTTATTATGCTTTTATTAAGTTCATTTATGGCCTTTTGGATGAGTTATAAGATACAAATTTATCACTTGAGAGTGTTTGTTTCCTTAGTTTTCACGATCGGCATACTTGCGTATGAGTATAGAAGTTCATCTGGAATGGATATAATTCTCCAAAATTGAATTTAGAAATTATTAATTAACATATATAAGTGTAAATGGTTATTTATATCATTTTATTACATTTTATGAGGATGAATCATTATATAATTTATTTACTAATAATTGTTTAGATTATTACGACAGTTATTGATCCTAACAAACTCATTTTTTTATCGTTTAGTATTATGTAAATATGTTACTTCCAAAACATAAAAAGGGTTATATTATAAATTTTATAATCTTTATAAACCATTAAAAATGGATTCATTAATAACTTTGAAGAATAATTTTAAGAATGAAACTTTGTCATCCCCGAAGGTTGTAAATTGGAACCTCTCGGATGATGATTTCATTTATAAAATAAAAGATGGAGAGTTAAGAGATTGATAATGTTTATTTAATTAACATGATATAATTAAAATATATAGATTATTATAGATTTATCATGATCAATTATATAGATAAGGTCAAGAGATAATAAGAAAACAAGATAAATTGAAATGAAATTAAACGAAATAGGAAGAGGATTTACCTCTTGAAAGATCCTCCTTGATAACCTCCTTAAAGGAAAGGATTTTGGTATTTTGAAAAAATAAGGGAACCTGGACATGGGTAAGGACTAGGTAAGAGTATTTTGGAATAACTTTTAGAAGCTTCAAGGCTTATAGGAGTGATTAGAAGAAGGGGGTGAGGGGTGCTTCTTTATAGTGGAGCGGAGGAGTGATTTCTCTATATTTTGTTAATTATTATTTTATTTCACTCAATACAAGAAATAATATTGATTATTATGACAAAAACAAGTAATAATTTCATGTGATTTTGAACTAATGGTTTATTTAATCAGTCATTATGCAAGTAATAGTGTATTTATCCTATAATGTTTTATATCGTAAATTACTGTATTTTACTATTCAAAAAAATTCAGGTATTTCAGAAAAATCCTAAAAATTCACCCTAACCATTTTTCTATGTGCAGAAAAAAAAATTAACTCCATTTTATAAAAATAATTTTCTAAATATGAGAAATATAATTTTTAATTAAAATCATTATTTATTAAAGAAATACAGATTTTGAAATTATAACTGATTTTATAACACCTTGAAAATTTATCTAAGGTCTCATTAGATTATCCTAAAATCATAGGAATGAAAAATATTGATTTAGGAATACATTTTATGAAAACTAAATTTCTTTTAAATAAATTTATTAATTATAAAATTATAATTAATTACTTATTACTCATAAAAATATCAACACTTAATTTTGAATTTTTAAAATATTCCCTTTCATTTATAAGGTGTTGAAATTTTATTTATACTTTCATGGGTGAGGTTACTATTCATAAGGGTTCATTACTATTCATAAGGGTAACATTAATATTCATAAGGGTAAGTTAATATTTAGAAAAAATTAAGTTGATCCTATCAGACTCTAAATATCTTACTGAACGCAACTGTGTATGTCCGTTTTTCAAAATTAAAATCATAGAAGTGGTAAAATTAAGTTTAACGGTTTAGTTATAACTATCTCCTATAAGAAAGTTTTGTTTAGTAGAGACTCAATGTTTCATGCATAATAATCTATCTAATGGATTGAAATTATTTAAGAAGAAACATACCATAAAATCTTGGGGTGTCATATTAATAGTGAATACATTCGTAACATGATTTAGTATTTATCAAAATATTTTTAATGGTCAACATATATATTGTTCTTAAAATATTTAATTAAATAATATTTTTATTAAAATTATTTTTTTAATAAAATTATCATATATATATAGTCATATTAAAATATTATTTTACAAAAAATAATACTGCTAAATATTATTTATTTTTAGAACATTAATTTAAAATTATTTTGAAAGCTATACATTTTAAATATAATTATTTATAAGTATTATTAATAATTTAAACACTTAATTTAAAATTATTATTTTTCAAAAAATTATTAAAAAAATTACTTGGGTGTTACAACCTATGTTATTGGTTCTGAATGCTCCTAAAAGGGAGGGTGCTTCTATTATAATACCAGATGTGTAGTAAGATGTAGTTCAGAATTCTTCCACAACTACTATAGTAGTTTAGCTAGTAAAGTAGGTCCAGCCAGAAGTCTTTCGGTTGGTGCCTGTTCAGGGTGAAGGATATCATAGGGTTGGATTGAAAATGGTCAATTATACATTGAAATTACAGATTCATCATCCTCTAACCTTCCATGGCACTAGATCACCCCATGACATTGAGGATGGAATTGAAATAATCGAGGAAATATTTAGTTAGGTGAAGACTCCAGACATACAATGGTTAGAATTGGATGTGTATATGCTTTGGATATTGGCAAGAAGATGGTGGTGTGTCATGAACCATATTGGAATTCATGATGGTCTGCCTTGGAACACATTCAAGGACCTATTCTTCGGGGATTTTTTCCCTAATACATAGAATCTACACCATGCCTAGGAGTTTATAGAGCTTCAACAAAGAATGATGATAATGGATTTTTATTTTGCTAATTTTATAGAGATTATTTATTTTTATCCTCTTTTGGATGGAAATGAGGCACAAAAGGACCAAAATCTTGAGATTTTACTTTTAATAGAGTTGAGGTAGAAATTTAGAAATTTTTATTTAATGAAATACTCAGATGTAATTTTCATGGATCTCGCGACCGAGAAAAGAATAGAGGGTGATAGAGAAACAAGTCTTCTTTTACCACTTAGTGGACCAGTGAGTAGAATTTATAGTGGTGTTATTGGAACCTTTTCTATAAATAAGAAGATGAATTCAAAGGATGTGTTCCCGGGTGGTGAGAGACAGCTAGAGTAGATAAAGGTATCTTTATCTCCCTCTATGGGAGGAGGTACTCCCCAGTGCTTTGATTGTGGGTAGATTTTACACTGCTATAAATTATACAGAAATAATATAAAGTAGTTTCTTTAATGTGGTAAGATAGTATATATCTAGAATTTCAATTAGAGAGTACCATGTTTGAGTTTCTGTGGGAATTCATGGTAAACACAAGGCAATGGATCAGA
This sequence comes from Viscum album, assembly GCA_963277665.1. NCBI lineage: Eukaryota > Viridiplantae > Streptophyta > Magnoliopsida > Santalales > Viscaceae > Viscum > Viscum album. The sequence goes on along the minus strand of OY728129.1, from coordinate 455,307,003 downwards.
TAGAGGTTCTTAATAGTAGTTACTATCTTTACAGGATTTAGTGAATCATGCAAACCAGGGATCATGGGGAAAAGGTCATGTAATCGATGTGGGTATAATATATGCACTAGACTAGACTATGGATTCTTGTGGAGAGAGACCTTATACTCTTTTCAGTGTGGTTCTTATTAACTCTATGCTCTCTACTCCTTTGTTTGATACATGAGATTCCCATTCTTTTATCTCTTCTCAAGTTATGGATGGGAAATACTTTCTGGTTAAGTTATCCTAAAAATTATCATCTATTGATAAAACCTTTAAAAAGAAGGTAGATCATCTCAAAAAGTTTCCAAAGATTCCTATATTAGTTTTTGACTACATACATCTATGGAATTTAATAATCTTAAAAATGTGTAGCTTCAATGTAATTTTTGGTATGGACTAGTTGACTAGTTTCCTAGCTCACATCCATTTTTAATAAATTTAAGTAACCTTTACCTCTCCTAAGGGAAAAAATCATATCTTGAATAGAGAATTAAATTTAGAAGTAGAAAAAAGGGACCAGGCCTTAGCCAAGTCAGATACATTATAAAATAGGTGGAAAGAATGGTTCTTACAGTAGATCAAGAAAAAATTTCATCCTCTATTCAACCATAGTGGATATTTATCCTAATGATTTTTTGGATGACTTATCAAGAATTCTTATTAATAGGTGAATTGAGCTTGATGTTGATCTAGTGATAGGATCATAGCTTATATCAATCCCTCATTACTATATGTCACCAACTGAGTTAAAATAACTAAATGTGTAACTTGAGGATTTATAATCCAAAGTTTTTATTAGATCGATCACTTCTCCTTATGGTGATCTAGTTTTGTTCGATAAAATATAATATGGTAGCCTTAGGTTATTCTTGGATTATATAAAGTTAAATCAAGTCACTGTGAAGAACATTTATCTATTTACAAGTAATTATGATCAATTAAATTAGTTAAGGGGATCCCAATGGTTCTCTATGATTGACTTGAATTTTTGTACCACCAGCTTTGGGTTAGTGAAGAGGAATTACCAAAGAAAACATTTAGAAGATGATGTAGGTTGCATGAGTATCTCATGATGTCTTTTGGGTTAAAAAATTATTTTGAAATATTAATTAATCTTAAAAAAATGATCTTCCACCCATACCCAGACTCCTTAATTGTTGTATTCATTGATTATATTATGATTTATTCACAAACCTTAGATTTGGATTCTAGAAATCCTAATATCATATTGAGTATACTTCATGAAAAATGTATCTATTCAAAGATTTAAAAGTTTCACTTTTGGATCTAAGAGGTATATTTCTTAGGGAATGTGATTTCTAAGACTAGGAATCTCAGTTGATCTGGAGAAGGTAGAGACGGTCATGTATTGGGAACAACCTAGGAATGTGTTTGAGATTTAGAGCATCCTTGGGATAGTTGGGTACTACAAGATATTTATTTAATAATTCTCCCACTTAGTAGCACCTATGAATGGGATCACCAAAAATTGAGTAAAGTTGGAAGTGGAAAACAGGTGTGAAGAGGATTTCCTAGAGTCTAAGATAAGGTTGACTTTTTCTTTGATTCTGATTCTACTAGAAACTAGGATTGGTTATGTAGTTTACTGTGATGCTTTAGGTTATATATTGATAGATATTATGATACAGATGGATCGATTAGTCACCTATGGTTATCATTAGCTTCAACCTAATGAGTGGAACTACCCTAATCATAACCTAGAGTTTGTTACATTGGTATATTTCTTAAATTTTTGGAAACATAATCTATTCAGAGAGATGTTTTAAATTTGTATGGAACACAATATGTTAAGGTATATATTTTATCAGTGATTTTAGAATATTCAATAGAGGAATTAAGATGAGTACTAGTAGTTCTTTGACTTCGATATCTACTGTGATTCTAAAAAAGGGAATGTTATTATAGATTCTTTTATTAGGAAGGTACATGAGCTCAGAGAGTTATCATTGGAAGTAGAGTGGAAGTTGGTGATCTTGTTAGTAGATTTTTTGATATGTTTATTTCATAATAAATGGGTGGTTACCCATTCTCTATTAGTCATAACTTCAACATTGGTAGATTGTATGAAAATCATCAAGGAGTCTAATTTTGAATGTTCATAGATTCAGGTATGGTTGGTGGGAAGCATCCCAATTCTAGGATAGACTTTTGATAGAGATAATGTGATATTAATTCATGAAATAGTCATGGTTCCTAATTATATGAGGGAATATATGATAAGAGGATCTCATTACTCATAGTGGGAAGTACACCCATGACTATTCAAGATGTATCATGGAATCTGGTGATATTTCTTATGGCCATGTATAAAGAGAAACATTGTAAATTTTTCGTCTTGTTTCCAAACCTGTTAAAGGATTAAGACCAATCAATTACTAGGTGGATTGTTTTATACTTTTCAAGTGCTAGTGTGGAAGTGGGAAGAAGTGACAATAGAATTTGTTACAGGGTTATATAGGGCCTTGAGGGGTTGAGATTCGGTATGGGTTGTGGTTGATCAGTTGAAGAAGATTTCTCATTTCTTATTGATTTGAGAGATTAATTCAGTGGATGAGTTAGGCAAGATCTATGTATGAGAGATAGTGTGACTGTGTGGGTTGCCTATGATTATAATATATGATTGAGATGATTGTTTCACTTCATGATTTATCAAGGATTTCAGAATGTTATTGAGAGTTAGTTTAAGACGATCATGACTTATCACCTTTAGTCTAATGGATAGTTGAAAATGATAATCCATATTTTTTAGAAGATGTGATCCTAGATAATGTTATGGATTTTGATAGAGCATGGGATGATCATTTGTCCTTAGTAGAGTTCGTATAGAAAAAAGTTTCCAGTCTTAGATTTAAATGGATTTATTTGAAGATATTTATTATCGACATTATCGTTCAATGCTATGTTGGCATGAAGTAAGTGGGCTAACTTTTATTGATCCATGTTTAGTACATGAGACCTCCCTAAAGTGTATTTGATTTAGAAGCGGTTAGTTACTACTTAGAGTAGGAAATTTTTATATGATGAATGGAGGTAATGAACCTTGGATTTTATTATGGATGACCATGATTTATTTTGAGTGTCACCTTGGTTAGGGAATCGATGATTGTGGAAACATAGAAATTTAGTGAAGTAGTTTTTGGGACCATTCAAGACCATTAAGCACATTAGGATAATGTATTAGAAAATAAACCTTCTTCGATCATATCGAGGTATGTATAGTTTTTTCCATGCATCTCATATTTAGAAGTAAAATCTCAATCTTGAGAATGTGAATGAAAAATAGGATGTTTAGTTGGAACCTCATGCATTGTTTATGGAGAAACCTATCAAGATTTTGGACTAGAGAGAGGAAGTGTTATAAGGTAATAATGTACCACTTGTTCATGTTCTATAGAAGCAAAGAAATATCTAAGAGAATACTTAAGAGAGGTATTCAGATGTGTCATCTTATTGGCATGATTTATTCATTAAATCCTCTAGGAACACTTATAGAGGATGATAATTCATTAGAGGGGGATATTTGTAACACTATCAAAATTTAAGTCATGTTTTTATTTTGTTTCAACACATATTGGTTGATTTTTTGACTTTTGAGATGTATTTGAGCTATAGGATGGTTCTTAGTGACTTTTTATGGAAATTGGTCATTTTATTTGTATTATATATAGGACAACACAATGGTGGAATTCATGTTATTCTTGGAGTCCTCCTATGTGAAATTGGGAGACCAAAGAATACAATACCTGGATGTGGTATCCAAAATAATTTACTATGAGTATCCCTATGGAAGACAACTAGAATGGCCTCAACATTCCATTTTGGAGGGTGTGGTGGGTCTAAAATGAAATATGACTTTACTTTACAATGTGGTGGGTTGTTTTGGTGGATATCTTAATCAAGGTGTGGTCTAATCCACCATTACCATGATGGACATTACCACACTGTGGTTCTGATTATTCATTTTTTTGAAAAAAATAATTAACAATTTAACTTCATGATATTTTTTATTTCTAAAAGGGAAATCGTGTGTCATTTATTGGGGGGGATTTATTAGCATGGTTTTTGTAAAGACCCGTAAAATTCAAGGGAAATTTTTTTCTTAATTTTATTTAGAATTTTACAAGAGCGCGGTTTCAGACGGCACCTGATTCCGAGGCCCGGAGTGCCCGGAATTAATTTCCGAAGTTTGGCTCGGGTACGTTCAGTGAACGAACGAGCAGGAATTCCTAACTTTTGATCCGGTGCTCGGAATTGAAATCTGAGGGCACCGATGAACTCGCAACGCCGGTAATTGCTTAAGGGGACCTTTACCGCAATTGCGTTTATGCGGGTGGAGAAGTTAAAATTGTGGATTAAATGAGAAATGAATAAAATTGTGAAACAATTTTATTTATATCTATGTGGTTATATCCTAAGTGAGGGAGTTGGGGTGGGACCCACTACTTCCTAACTACCCATGTAAGGATAAATGTGAGGTGGGGCCCACACGAGCCCCAACCTTTCACATTCCCTTAACTCACTTTTAACTCCTCCCTTACTCACCCCTTGTTTAATGCATGACAACTCCCCTCATTTATTGGAGTGAAGCCTCTCCACCTTCTACCCAATTAAAATTGCCAACACATATAATTAATTTAAGTTGTTTGATTTTTTTTGAGTGACTTGGGTGAATAAAATAACAGCTTAGCTATTATTTTATTTTGGCTTTGTCGTGTTGGAACTTTGGGGAGCTCTTGAGAATTAGAGAAGGAAGTGTTCTTCTTCGACGAAGAACGCCTCCGATGGACTTTCTCCCTCAACGAAGAACGCCTCCAACGAAGAACGACGCGCCTTCCTTTTTCTTCTCCGTGATGCCGTTTTTCTCAACGCTATCTACCGCGACATTCTTCTTCCACGGATCGACGACGTGCGACGTCTTTGCGAGGTAGGAGAATATTTTATATTTCTGATTTATGTGGTTTATACCCTCGAGTTTGAGCGTTTATTTGTAGGATTTATCTTTGTGGATTCCTTACACTGATTTAATTTCTCATGATGAATGGGAATTAAATTAATTAATTCGTGGATCGATAAACAATTGATTGAATTAATTTTCTTCTCGTTTATCTTGAGATTGAAAATCTTGAAGTGTGATAAATATTTATTTTCCAATTACTTGTGTTCTTGATTCTCAAAGATGATGGTCAGACAAACATGATCATTAATCCGGACATAGTCCATGACCCTTTTATATTTCATTCTTTCCACATTCTCCGCGTGTTCGTTCGCCCCAAATAATTAAACGCGTCAAAACATCGATGTTTCGTTGAGCACGACATACGGATGCAGAGATCTCGATCCGAGGATCAAGAATCTACGATCGTCATAAATTTTGGGGTTAGAACGAAGATGCAACGGACTGGATGTCATGGCGGAGACGGTCCGACGGTGTGCGAGGTGGTCCGAGGAAGCACGACTGGTGCATGCGGCAGGGCGCACGACGGTGGCCGGCAGGGATGTTCCGGCGAGGCCAGCAGGAGGCGGCTAATCGGGGGTGGCCCGTGCAGATGGCCGATGCAGGCTGATGATCCAAGCGTGTATGGTGGCGGCTGTTCCGGCGGGTGCGGAGAAAGACTGCGGTTAGGTTTATAGGAGGTGCAAATCGTGGAAAGAAACTGAATGGATAGAGAGGAATTATAAAGAGTTTTAAATAATAATAAAAATTATAAAATGGGCATGGATGGCACGGAGGAAAGGCAAGGGAAGCGCTGATTTTGGCCATGCGTGAAAAATGGGAGAGATGGTTGTGAGTGATGACATGGGCACTTCAAATAAATTGATTAAAATTAATAATATAATAATGATGTTATTAATTTTGATGTTAAAACACTTTTTTTGACGGTATCTTCCTCGTGCGACCTCGGTTTCACGAACTGTCAGCGGCAGTGCGACCCAGATTTCGAGACGGAATTTATGAGTCCAATATTGGATATCTTTTTCGAGTTTTTGGATCGGGTACCCGAAGCGCTCGTAAAATAATAGATTTAATATTATTATTAAATCTTCGACCTACCATAACTCATGCGTGCGACGTCCGATTGACTTGCCGTCAGAGGCGATGTAATCCTGACATCAATATGGTCGATTCAAGTCTAATGTTGAATACTAAATTCTGGTTCGTGACTCGGGCCCACGAAACACCGAATAATAATAATATTATTATTATTATTACGAGATCTTGTATCGGACATATCTCTCTCATACGGTGTCGGAATGTCGAACCGTCTGCGAGGTTGTGACCCTGGAATTAAGACGGATGTTTCAAAACCAATTTTGGATATTTAAGTTGAGGTCGAGGCGCGGGACCCACGAGGCCCGGTTCGCGCGTGTTGCGGTGAAATGCAACTTTTTCACCGGCTATCCGTTTTGGACCAATGGGTAGTCCATCTCGTGTGTTTTTCCGTATGGATCACAATGGTGTGACCGGTTTGGTTAACCGGTGTCACTTGAAATATGGCCGGGTTGGTTCGTTCACGAAACCAACCGGGCCTTCGGAGCGGAAACGCTCATATCTTGAGCCACGAACGTCCGATTGACGCGCCGTCAGTCGCGTTGAGTTCCTTTTAGTGAGACGGATCTTTTGGCATACTCAGCCCGAGGTTTGGACGCAGGTGGAGTACGGTCGGGTTGGTTTTGCCTTAAAAACCAACCGGGCCACGGAGACGAAAAAGCCAATAACTCACAGACCGGGCGTCCGATTGACGCGCCGTCTGTTTCGTTGACTTCCTCTTGATGAGACGGAACTTTTGACATACTCCTCCCGAGTTCTGGATACAGTCGGAGTATGGCCGGGTTGGATTGTACCCGAAATCCAACCGGGCCCCTGGAACGGGAAAGCTGATATCTTTCAGACAGGACGTCCGTTTGACGAACCGTCAGCGGCGTTGGTATTTACGTTGAGTAACAGTTCCTTTGAGTATACCCTTTGGGAGTTCGGGGTACAGTTGAGATACGGCCGGGATTGGTTTCGCTCACGAAACTAACCGGGCCCCTGGGACGAATAGGCTAATAACTCACAGACCGGGCGTCCGATTGACGCGCCGTCTGTTGCGTTGAGACCCCTGTGACGAGACGGACCTTTGAGACACTTCTTCGTGGGACTTTATGATACTTGGAGTATCGACCAGTAGCTCGTGGAGCGGACCCTCCCGGAGACGAGCGTGCAGAGTACGGAGACCGTGTAGCCGACTGAGACCTGACGACTGCTTGACCGACTCGACTTGGAGTGAGTCGACTAGCCCAGTGGACGGAGCGCCCGGTACTTGGCGGCAGACCCACGGTGGACGGAGCGCCTGGTAGTTGGCAGCAGACCCGCGGTACTCGACAGGAGGAGTACCTCAGTAGGCTATCTGGGTAGCGCCCGGTATTTGGCGACAGACCCTCAGCGGACGGAGCGCCAGGTAGTTGGCCGCAAACCCGCAGTACTCGACAGGAGGAGTACTTCAGCAGTCCTAGGTTAGTGAGCGGCAGCCTCGGAGTCGTGACAGGACCACTGTACACTCTAGAGACGGAGCTCTTCAGCAGTTACGGTTTCGATAATGAAAATCCTGGTTTGAGCTGAGACTTTTGACCTTGTGTTTACCTCATGATTGAGATGGGTCACTTGCTAACTTTGGTATATGTATGGGCATATACCCGGGTAGTGGTTATCCGTCGTTTTCACAATCCTTGTGTTTCCTCATGATTGAGATGGGTTACTTGATAACTTAGGTATATGTATGGGCATATACCTAAGTAGAGTTTATCTGTTGAGATCTTCTTGTGTTTATCCTTGTTGGTTTTAGTGAGACCTTGAGGGTCTCGGGGTCACTACTGAGTATCGTTATACTCACCCCTGCACAGGCTATGCCCGCACCTCGTTGTGTTGGTTGCAGACGACGGACAGTGCTGACAGAAGCCGAAGGTTCGAGGACTGGACGGTACCTGGAGGTGGACTATACGACGAGGCGGTACCCGGAGGTGGACCACTGGGCGGGACATACTCGGAGCGGATGGCGGGACCCGAGGAGCAGAGGAGCTATCTGTACCCACCCTTCAGGTGGGATTTACAGTGGACATCTCAGCGTAGCAGCTTTACTTTTCAGTCGCTGTTTTCCCTTTCGAGTTGTACTTTACAGTTGGGCTTGTATTTCCGGCCCCTTTACTTCGGCACAGTTGTTCTAGTTTTGTGTACTGCTTTACTTCCGCTTGTTACTCTGAGGTGCTTGTTTACTTTATTAAGGAAATGCCTTCCCTTTTTACTGGGATTTTACGCCTTGGTGCTAGTCGCCAGCCCCTGGCCTATGGAAGGCGGGCTTGGGGTAGTCACGGCACGGGCCCCGAGGGCGGGTCGTGACAAATTGGTATCAGAGGAGTCGGTTCTACCGCAGACTCTGATCTTTTTTCTATGTGAAGCAATAGTGTTTAGTGTATTGAGTGTGGTTATCAGTCCAGGGAGTCCAGTGTTGGTGCGACGGCCGACGTATCCGTACACCAGGACCCTGACTTCTGATTTCCGACTTAATGCATGAAAACACTGATTGCGTGTGTGTTTCCCAAAAGGTTTAAAGTCAGCTCAAACCAGGTCAGCTCACCAGGTATAAATCGTTGACCATAACACAACTGTTCAGGATGTCACCATGCAGATAGTTAGCTGGAGTTCCGAGAGAGTTCTCGATGATGGCCCACCGAGCAGCGAGACTCCAGTGCAGGGCCCTTTTTCAGTGTTGGTACCTTCGGGTGGTGTACCAGCAGCACCACCACCCGTTAGGCAGCAGATGCCACTAGCTGACGGTGCACGCTAGCAGAGCGCGATGCATGAGTTCCAGCAGTAGAGGCCTCTGAGGATACGAGGCGAGACAGATTTCCCAGGCAGCAGTGGACTGGATGGAGGCGATTGCTAGAGTTCTACGCCTAGCTTTGATACTAGTAGAGCGGATGATGATCTTAGCTCCTGGTGTTTCCAGTGAGTGACCATGAGGTTGGTCCTTATAGTAATGAGGCTTCGGTACGTGAACCGATACCTGGGATAGTACATACGGGTAGAGCGCCAGCTATGTCACTACCTGTTGGTCAGCAGACACTACCGGCGGTACCGGTAGCAGAGACTCACAGGCATAGTGCCTTACATATGTTTTAACATCATATATCCCTCAAGTTTCGAGGTGAGCCTGACTCGTAGGCGGCTGAGGACTGGCTTGAGGAGGTGGTTGTGAGTTTTCTGGAGCTAATACAGCTTCGACAGTACGACATGTCGGAAGCAGAGCACTCAACGTGGCTTACCAATCAATCTTGGTACTCATTGGTTACGTTGTGATCAGTTCTTTAGACTCGAACTTCTGAGCGAAGTGTGTCTAAAGGACATCCGAACCATTTCTTTTCCTCTATGCATTCCTACCTATGTTAGGATGCTAGAGAGAACCTTTGTGGTTGTGAACGTTAGCAGTGAAAGGCAGGAAACTAGCGCCAGTCTCAGAGACTCGGGCGTGTAAAATGTTTCAGGAAGAGGAAGTGCTAAGGACAGATGAATCTGCAGGGTAGCAGACGTGGAAGCGGAGCTTGGAGAGCAGCATGTGGTGGTGTACATTTCGACATGTTACGACCACCCGACTTAGTAGTCCCCGTCAGGCTCAGGGAGCAGGAGGGCTGGGGAGGAGAATAGCTGCATTGCGGTCAAGGAGTGTGACCCAGGAGCTCTAAGAATGATTCGGGGTACGAATTATGTCTACTACGAGCTGCCATATCTATAGACATAGGAACCAATCATTCTACCCTTCCACGAATCATGTCCCAGACCTAGAGGTTCCGGGTAAGCCGTAGACTTGACCCTCACGTCTGGAGATACCTTTGGGAGGAGACTCGATAATCACGCTTACGCCGACGGTGTGATTTGACCTCGAGGCGAGAGTTTCGGTTGGAATCTCTTGGTGGCAGCGTAGAGGCCTTACGACGTTGATCTGGGTATGGTTTTGATTCACAAATCATACCCCGGTTGACTGTTTTAGGCAAACGTCGGAAAGGGTTTTCCTTGGTCGGCGAAAAGGAAACCCTGGGCAGCACATGTTAAACTCAGGCATAAGAGGGTGTGACCGATCACTCTTGAGTTGGTCAACCCTACCCTTGTGGCAGCAGGAGTTTTTAGTTTCAGTTCTAACCTAAAAAGGGAAATCTCTTGAGTTCGAGGGTGACGAACACGTTCTTATACGGTCTCAACCCGATGAGGTTTCGGAGATGTGGCCGAGGCGGCATGTTATCTCCGAAGTTCGATGGACCCTTTTGATCTTCAGCAGGGTAGGCGAGGAGGTTTACCGCTTGACCCTACCACCTCAGTCGCACCGGGTGCATAATGTCCACCACGTGTCTCAGCTGTGGAGATACGTGTATGTTTCTTCACACGTCATCGACCCCGGGGAGTTGGACGTCGATGACAGGGCGACAAGCACAGAGGTTCCGGTGGAGATAGAGGATCGACAGGAGCGGGTCCTGCGTGGGCGATCGATTCCTCTTGTGCGCATCAGATGGCAGCACGGGAATCTCCAGGAGAGCACATGGGAGCGGGAGACTCAGATGCGTGCTCAGTACCCTCATTTGTTTCCCTAGTTTTTGATGTATCTTTACGGGGACGTAAAGCCCTGAGGTGGGAGTAATGTAAAGACCCGTAAAATTCAAGGGAAATTTTTTTCTTAATTTTCTTTAGAATTTTACAAGAGCGCGGTTTCAGACGGCACCTGATTCCGAGGCCCGGAGTGCCCGGAATTAATTTCCGAAGTTTGGCTCGGGTACGTTCAGTGAACGAACGAGCAGGAATTCCTAACTTTTGATCCGGTGCTCGGAATTGAAATCTGAGGGCACCGATGAACTCGCAACGCCGGTAATTGCTTAAGGGGACCTTTACCGCAATTGCGTTTATGCGGGTGGAGAAGTTAAAATTGTGGATTAAATGAGAAATGAATAAAATTGTGAAACAATTTTATTTATATCTATGTGGTTATATCCTAAGTGAGGGAGTTGGGGTGGGACCCACTACTTCCTAACTACCCATGTAAGGATAAATGTGAGGTGGGGCCCACACGAGCCCCAACCTTTCACATTCCCTTAACTCACTTTTAACTCCTCCCTTACTCACCCCTTGTTTAATGCATGACAACTCCCCTCATTTATTGGAGTGAAGCCTCTCCACCTTCTACCCAATTAAAATTGCCAACACATATAATTAATTTAAGTTGTTTGATTTTTTTTGAGTGACTTGGGTGAATAAAATAACAGCTTAGCTATTATTTTATTTTGGCTTTGTCGTGTTGGAACTTTGGGGAGCTCTTGAGAATTAGAGAAGGAAGTGTTCTTCTTCGACGAAGAACGCCTCCGATGGACTTTCTCCCTCAACGAAGAACGCCTCCAACGAAGAACGACGCGCCTTCCTTTTTCTTCTCCGTGATGCCGTTTTTCTCAACGCTATCTACCGCGACATTCTTCTTCCACGGATCGACGACGTGCGACGTCTTTGCGAGGTAGGAGAATATTTTATATTTCTGATTTATGTGGTTTATACCCTCGAGTTTGAGCGTTTATTTGTAGGATTTATCTTTGTGGATTCCTTACACTGATTTAATTTCTCATGATGAATGGGAATTAAATTAATTAATTCGTGGATCGATAAACAATTGATTGAATTAATTTTCTTCTCGTTTATCTTGAGATTGAAAATCTTGAAGTGTGATAAATATTTATTTTCCAATTACTTGTGTTCTTGATTCTCAAAGATGATGGTCAGACAAACATGATCATTAATCCGGACATAGTCCATGACCCTTTTATATTTCATTCTTTCCACATTCTCCGCGTGTTCGTTCGCCCCAAATAATTAAACGCGTAAAAACATCGATGTTTTGTTGAGCACGACATACGGATGCAGAGATCTCGATCCGAGGATCAAGAATCTACGATCGTCATAAATTTTGGGGTTAGAACGAAGATGCAACGGACTGGATGTCATGGCGGAGACGGTCCGACGGTGTGCGAGGTGGTCCAAGGAAGCACGGCTGGTGCATGCGGCAGGGCGCACGACGGTGGCCGGCAGGGATGTTCCGGCGAGGCCAGCAGGAGGCGGCTAATCGGGGGTGGCCCGTGCAGATGGCCGATGCAGGCTGATGATCCAAGCGTGTATGGCGGCGGCTGTTCCGGCGGGTGCGGAGAAAGACTGCGGTTAGGTTTATAGGAGGTGCAAATCGTGGAAAGAAACTGAATGGATAGAGAGGAATTATAAAGAGTTTTAAATAATAATAAAAATTATAAAATGGGCGTGGATGGAATGGAGGAAAGGCAAGGGAAGCGCTGATTTTGGCCATGCGTGAAAAATGGGAGAGATGGTTGTGAGTGATGACATGGGCACTTCAAATAAATTGATTAAAATTAATAATATAATAATGATGTTATTAATTTTGATGTTAAAACACTTTTTTTGACGGTATCTTCCTCGTGCGACCTCGGTTTCACGAACTGTCAGCGGCAGTGCGACCCAGATTTTGAGACGGAATTTATGAGTCCAATATTGGATATCTTTTTCGAGTTTTTGGATCGGGTACCCGAAGCGCTCGGAAAATAATAGATTTAATATTATTATTAAATCTTCGACCTACCATAACTCATGCGTGCGACGTCCGATTGACTTGCCGTCAGTGGCGATGTAATCCTGACATCAATATGGTCGATTCAAGTCTAATGTTGAATACTAAATTCTGGTTCGTGACTCGGGCCCACGAAACACCGAATAATAATAATAATATTATTATTATTACGAGATCTTGTATCGGACATATCTCTCTCATACGGTGTCGGAATGTCGAACCGTCTGCGAGGTTGCGACCCTGGAATTAAGACGGATGTTTCAAAACCAATTTTGGATATTTAAGTTGAGGTCGAGGCGCGGGACCCACGAGGCCCGGTTCGCGCGTGTTGCGGTGAAATGCAACTTTTTCACCGGCTATCCGTTTTGGACCAATGGGTAGTCCATCTCGTGTGTTTTTCCGTATGGATCGCAATGGTGTGACCGGTTTGGTTAACCGGTGTCACTTGAAATATGGCCGGGTTGGTTCGTTCACGAAACCAACCGGGCCTTCGGAGCGGAAACGCTCATATCTTGAGCCACGAACGTCCGATTGACGCGCCGTCAGTCGCGTTGAGTTCCTTTTAGTGAGACGGATCTTTTGGCATACTCCGCCCGAGGTTTGGACGCAGGTGGAGTACGGTCGGGTTGGTTTTGCCTTAAAAACCAACCGGGCCCCGGAGACGAAAAAGCCAATAACTCACAGACCGGGCGTCCGATTGACGCGCCGTCTGTTTCGTTGACTTCCTCTTGATGAGACGGAACTTTTGACATACTCCGCCCGAGTTCTGGATACAGTCGGAGTATGGCCGGGTTGGATTGTACCCGAAATCCAACCGGGCCCCTGGAACGGGAAAGCTGATATCTTTCAGACAGGACGTCCGTTTGACGAACCGTCAGCGGCGTTGGTATTTACGTTGAGTAACAGTTCCTTTGAGTATACCCTTTGGGAGTTCGGGTTACAGTTGAGATACGGCCGGGATTGGTTTCGCTCACGAAACTAACCGGGCCCCTGGGACGAATAGGCTAATAACTCACAGACCGGGCGTCCGATTGACGCGCCGTCTGTTGCGTTGAGACCCCTGTGACGAGACGGACCTTTGAGACACTTCTTCGTGGGACTTTGTGATACTTGGAGTATCGACTAGTAGCTCGTGGAGCGGACCCTCCCGGAGACGAGCGTGCAGAGTACGGAGACCGTGTAGCCGGCTGAGACCTGACGACTGCTTGACCGACTCGACTTGGAGTGAGTCGACTATCCCAGTGGACGGAGCGCCCGGTACTTGGCGGCAGACCCACGGCGGACGGAGCGCCTGGTAGTTGGCAGCAGACCCGCGGTACTCGACAGGAGGAGTACCTCAGTAGGCTATCTGGGTAGCGCCCGGTATTTGGCGACAGACCCTCAGCGGACGGAGCGCCAGGTAGTTGGCCGCAAACCCGCAGTACTCGACAGGAGGAGTACTTCAGCAGTCCTAGGTTAGTGAGCGGCAGCCTCGGAGTCGTGACAGGACCACTGTACACTCTAGAGACGGAGCTCTTCAGCAGTTACGGTTTCGATAATGAAAATCCTGGTTTGAGCTGAGACTTTTGACCTTGTGTTTACCTCATGATTGAGATGGGTCACTTGCTAACTTTGGTATATGTATGGGCATATACCCGGGTAGTGGTTATCCGTCGTTTTCACAATCCTTGTGTTTCCTCATGATTGAGATGGGTTACTTGATAACTTAGGTATATGTATGGGCATATACCTAAGTAGAGTTTATCTGTTGAGATCTTCTTGTGTTTATCCTTGTTGGTTTTAGTGAGACCTTGAGGGTCTCGGGGTCACTACTGAGTATCGTTATACTCACCCCTGCACGGGCTATGCCCGCACCTCGTTGTGTTGGTTGCAGACGACGGACAGTGCTGACAGAAGCCGAAGGTTCGAGGACTGGACGGTACCTGGAGGTGGACTATACGACGAGGCGGTACCCGGAGGTGGACCACTGGGCGGGACATACTCGGAGCGGATGGCGGGACCCGAGGAGCAGAGGAGCTATCTGTACCCACCCTTCAGGTGGGATTTCCAGTGGACATCTCAGCGTAGCAGCTTTACTTTTCAGTCGCTGTTTTCCCTTTCGAGTTGTACTTTACAGTTGGGATTGTATTTCCGGCCCCTTTACTTCGGCACAGTTGTTCTAGTTTTGTGTACTGCTTTACTTCCGCTTGTTACTCTGAGGTGCTTGTTTACTTTATTAAGGCAATGCCTTCCCTTTTTACTGGGATTTTACGCCTTGGTGCTAGTCGCCAGCCCCTGGCCTATGGAAGGCGGGCTTGGGGTAGTCACGACACGGGCCCCGAGGGCGGGTCGTGACAGTTTTGACTCAATATGTACCTTGGAAACCCTTGTTCTTTATCTCCTCATGAGGTTTGAATATCTAAATGAATCTATGGTGAAGTTTTGGGTTATTTCCTCACCTCTCAAGTTAATGAGAATTATGAGATTTGTGGAAGGAAACATAGGAGACCTATGTTCATTTGAACAATTGTTTGGATGATCCTTCTATATTTCTTGATTGGATGTAGATCCATCGTCAGTGAACGTGGTTTTCAATGGGTAAGATGAATTGATTTAATTCTATTATCATGTAATTATTCTAAGATCTTATTTCTTGAATCAACATGTGATGAATTAGGGATGGTTATTAGGATCCATGGTAAACATGCTTGATTTGGGTGAAAATTCTTGTCATTGGGCACTAATACTCTTAAAGAAGGAAATCCTTACTATTTAGATAATTTATATGAAATTGTGTTTTATGATTCCCATGTGGGTATGCGTGTATCCCATGTGAACCTCCATTGATTGATTCATATGTGGGAACTTGTATAGGCAACGATACCTTACTTGATATGATATTTGTGTGACTATGTGAGTATTGAGACCTTTCTTGATATGAAATACTTGTTCCTTTATATGTAATGTCTTGTATATGGATGTATGCATTTCTTATGGATATTTTTCTTCTATTAATTTGTATCAAAGTGATAGGTGTACCCTTTAGGGATTAGTTAATCCCTTAGATGGTGATCATGTGTGACATGATGCTTGATGGCTACTATGGGATCTTGAATTATAGATGGAAGGGCATAATGACCTTGAGGCCTAAACTGAGATTATTGTGGGGCATGATGGATTAGGGTCTCAACCGAAGGCTCGATGTTCTTGTGTCCTATTTCAAGACTTGTGTTATCCTTTTGGTATATTACTAGTTTCATGAAATCATATGTAACGTATTTTCTAGAATGGAGCTAAAGTAGGTAGAGATGAGGATTGTGGTAGCTTGGTTAGTGCATGATGACTCAATAATTGATTTTTTGTTTATTCATTTACTTATTTTTATAACACACAATTTCATATATCACCACAATTATTTTAAATACACATTGGTGGTTTAACACTGGTTTTATACACACACCCTTAATGGAAACCTTGGTACACATGAAAACTTTATAGTTAGGGATCCAATGAAGGGTAAAGAGCCTTTATCAAGCAGCTAAGTAGGTGGATATTAGAGGACCAAGATGATGCTGGGATAGACCCCAGACTATTTCTTCAACATCTTCAGTTTATTTTATTTTATATTCATATATGGTTTACCTACCACATTTTAGGTCCTTTAGTTTGTATTGTATGACTCATATGACATTTGTTACAAAATGGATATTGGTATTGTTGATTATTTTATATGGATTTCTTATTTATATAGCGAGTCCTTGTGTTTTTGAATTGATTGGATATTTTTGTTAAGGGAATAGTCTCCCCAATTTTTGATTTTGGCCCTTGCCACTAGTTGGTATCCTCTTGTATATGGGGAGGCATGCATGAGGTCACATAAAACTCAGACTCAGATATGATGATTCGGGTTGAGGCTTCACATTTACTGTTGTGTTTTTTTGTGAAAAATAGTAAATACTAATAAACTATTAATTATTGAGATATATGAACATTTATGAAATAAATATGATACAAGGTGATTGAATGAATTGAAACGGGGCATGAGTTGATGAGTATATTGGAGTGGGTGAATGAATTACATAATAAATATAATGATTCTAGTAAATGGTAATTGGTGGGAATAGGAATGATATGGGATTAGGAAGTTATTGCCTACATGGTTTTGTGTTTCCTGAGGACTGGTTATGCTATTTATAAGGATTTTTTTTCTATGAAAATTTATACATTAGTCCTTAGTTTCTATTTTTTTTTAAAATAAGTTATGGAAGTTGATATGGGAAAATGATGTGGGAAAAGGGGTGATGATGCAATGGAACATTATGGGCTATGATGGCTTGAATTAGGCTTATGAATATGGCCTATGATAGCTTGAAGTTTTAAGAACACAATATGTTGACTAACTCAGTTATGTGATGATGATGTTGATACATGGTGGGTGTCATGCAAGGTTGGGGGATAGAATGACGTTAACATCTTACATGTTCAAAATACCCTACTATGATGAAAAGGATGTGAATATTTGGTTATAGGTGGGGGACTTACATGAGAAAGGGGGCATGAGGTTGATGCCCTTCTTGTTTATTTTACCCTATTCTTATGTGTTTGGGAAGTAGATATATAGAAATAAAGTTTTAGATATGTGGTGATATCACTACAAAATAATTAGCCTTTTCCAACATGGGTATATCTATTGGTAAAAGTGAATTATCTATTGGTAAAATGTTTTACCAACAAAAATTGTTTTGTCACTAAAATATTGGTAAAAAATTTGTTTCTAAATGTTATTTTTAAAGATAAAATTGTTCTTTTGTAATTATAATAATACCAAAAGATAATATAAATATTGGTCAAAATTTTTAGAAATAGATTTCTATGAAACATTTATCTGTTGGTAATATTATTATCAACTTTCATAACCAATACCAATAATTAATATATGTTTATAATTTATATTTTAAATAAGATATTATGTTTGGGTATTTCAGTATTTATTAACAAAATTTTATATTATTTTTACTAATTTATCATATATAATACACCTATTTTAATTGTAATACCGAAGATGATTTTTACACATGTTCGAGATTAGAAAAAGATTAATATATTAATAATGAAATTTAATAAAAAATTAATCAATATGTACTTAAGTTGATTGGTGTCTAAAAATATAAAAAAAAACAAAAAAACCTAGGATCCACCTATATCGTCACTGCTTCCAAACCCACACCACCCCCCAAAAAAATGAAAAAATAGAATGTCATATCTTGAATCCAATCATCCAACACCACACCAAAGATATTTCATCACCCCCAATTAGTTCATTAGAATCACCAAATCAAGTCAGTTTTATACCAATGATAAACCTCAAGTCACTGCTATGCCACACCCTTCAGCTCCATGATCTACATCACACACAACCAAAGAACATACCAAAAAATCAGTGAAAAATATCTACAAAAATTGAAACCAAAATAGAAATAAATGAAAATATAAAAAAATTATATGAATAGAACAAAAAAATTTCATTCATCATCTCTGTTGACATATCAAAAAATCAAATCATCTCCAGTACCACTGAGGAACTTCAAGTCAATTATATGTCACACCCTTAAACTCCAAGATCTACACCACACAACTAAAGAGCATACCCACAAATCCGTGAAAAATATCTATGTGAATTGAAACCAAATTTGAAATAAATGAAAGTATAAAAAATAAAAATATAAAATAGCCTGCATTTGTGTTGAAATTTATTTTGACTTCCAATAAAGTTAGTACCTACACAACAATGAAATAACCATTCAAAGACATCCTTTTACTTAAAAAATAGACTTGGAATTAGGTATGAAATAATAAATTGCATGGTACCCATGATATTAGATTATACTAGTCAGTGGGCCAAGCAATATTAGTAACCCATCTTCCATCAATCATCTCCAAGAACATGACACCAAATCTATACACATCTAATTTGGTAGTCAACTAGACAACCCATTCATACTCAAGAGCACAACATCCATAGGTCCCCATCATGGTTTTAGAAACATGGGTCTTATCTATAGTCGGACCAATCTTGGAAAGACTAAAATTAGAGAGATTTGGTTTGAATTCCTCATTGAGAAATATGTTCAATGTATTGAAATCATGGTATATTACTTGTGAGTAAATCAGCTATAAATAAAATTAGAAGATGATTACTACGAAACATGGGTGAGTGAATAATGTACATTGAGCTTGCACGTGGTTTGTACATGACATGATGTACAGGCCTGTGAAAAATTGTACATAATTGAAGAAAATTGTACATGCCATGTGTTCAAGACATGAGTACCTGGATACATGGCCTATACAGAATTGAACACATGGCCATGAGTAATATTCCATGAGGTATAGGTCTGTACATGTAGTGTAAATGTGACAAGCCATGTGTCAGAGGTAATATACCATGTGTTCAATTTTTAAAGAATTTGACACATGACTTTCACATCGGCATGGACGATTTCAGCTCAAGTAAGCTTGTACAATTCATATTTCTCTCTACATTACAATATCACCATTTTAGAAACATGGGTTTTATCAGTTTAATGATTTAAATAATACATGAATATAGAGTGAAAAATCCAAATTATAAGAAAATATAATAATGTTTCCATATTGAATAAAAATTTGAAAAGATTATCGAAAAATTGATAATATAGTATGCATAGAATCAATAAAGAAGAAAGATACCAATGGATGGGGCAAGGTATCCCACTAATCCATAAATTCCCATGATGAAAACATATAAATTACTTAGGTTATAATTGGATGAATATTGAATATAAATTGCATCAAATAATATATTGAATGAATAATTAATATAAATTTCATATTGAAACTATATATTATACATAATCTGGCATCCTATTAGAAATTAGATATGATACTTTACATTAAAAAAGAAAAATGAATACATATTATACAAAATCAGGCATATTGAAACTAATGAGGATGAGAGAAAATATGATATAATTTAGAAGAGTCGATCTATTCACTTTATCAAACACATTTGGAAGCGATTATTTATAGCTACAAAAATAGGACACTCATCAAATGCACATAACTCAAAATTACCATTAAAAAATGAAGTGAATCACATGTACCTGGTTTAAACATGCCCAAATGAGAAGTCCAATATTACTTATATATTCAACACACAAATTCCAAAAATCACTCCATTAATATGCTGATGAAAAGTCCATAACATAACATTATTTACAAAAAATAAAAAGTCCTGTGATAAATTTAATTAATGTGGAAACTAAAACTAATGGTTAATAGTTAACAAATGAAATATTACTCGTGTATTGACAATTAAACTAACTTTCAAATAACACACAAAACAATTAATTTATATAAAATAAATAAACAATAATTCATGAACATTAAACATTGTTACTTTATAATCACCTAAAAATAAAATTGTGATGTTCAAAATATAAATAAAATTAAATAGAGATATCAAGTTTTTTCTATAGTTCATCTAATTAAATCTTTGACCATAATCCATGCTTTGTAAAAACTCTTATAAGTACATACTCTCAATATGAAATTCAATTACACAATAGTTGATTAATGTAATAAAATGAATATAATGTACTTACACACCACATGGAATGTGTTTTGGATCTTAAACCAAACATTACCATCAATTTATTAATCTAAGACATCATATGTCACTAAGTTTTATTGGATTGAGAAATTTATGATAAAATAAAGTAAATAGGAGGAGATTGTCAAAACATACTTACTGCAAGCAAGGTAGAGATAGTCAATCCAAGCAGCCCATCTGCATTCTACAAGAAAGAGCACCACCAATCACCATTTGAAACTCAACAAACAATACACAATAACTTATACTTGAACCTTTTCACTCACAATCAACACACAACCATATAATAATCCACTGAAATCATAGGAACCAATATACAAAATCAAGCATGCACATGAAACCGAATGAGTATTAAATGACAAAAATTCCTATATGAAGTCACCACATGGATTGAGAATCATTCATTAGTCAATAAAAGAAAAAATATTTAGGCATTTTACATGCTAAATAAATATATAACATTTATCCAAATGAAAAAAATTCCAATAATTATTCACAAAATAAAAAAGAATTATCCACTACCCTAAAATAGATTACAAAAATGTAGATAAAAAAGACCAAAGACTTGGATCACGAACCTTAACCATGGATAATAAATAAATGAAACACCCAAAATTAGGTTAGGGTTTAGACGGGTCATGCGCGCCGCAAGGGGGAGAGGGAAAATCAAAATTAAAATAGAATAATGAGAGAGCATAGTGTAAGGAATTCGAACCGAAGGTAACCGTTAGTGAAATAGAAAGTAGAGGTAGACATATTACCTGAATAGAGAAGTATGGAGGTGCAAGATTGAGGTTTCTACTATATTTTTCATAAAATATAGATAGAGGCAGATGAGAGTGGGACTAGCAGATGGTTCTTGCGGGATCATCGGGTGAACAAACATCAGGCAGAATGAGGGATTGGGATTGTCTGAAGGTAGATGGAAACTTATATGGGATCGGTGAGCGATGCCATTGGTGGTGAGAAACGATGGTCTGGGCCCCATTATAGGCTAATGAGGGCGACAATGAGGGCGAATGGGGCGGTACCCATGACGACAGGAGACGGCGGGACGAGAGACTACGAGCCAGGTCATTTGTGATGGTGGGTGTGAGTGGCTTTGGATCACATAGAACGAGTGGGTAATCTGGATATAACCTACACAGTTAAGGATCCCTCTACCCAGAAAAGTTAGTAGCGTTTGTTGTTTTTTTAAAATAATAATAATAATAATAATAATGATGATGATGATGATGATGATGATGATGATGATGATGATGATGATGATGATGCTGCTGTTGCTGCTGCTGCTGATGATGATGATGATGATAACCACAACATTTTTCACAAGTCTCAGGAAATGTGGATCATACAAAAGGAAATTTACCAAGTCGGGGTGTGACAATGGAAGACGCGGTAAGGATGATGTGATGTTTGCTCCTCAAGAATTTTAATTTAGGGAAGATAGTGTCATATTATTGGTATAATTAAAAAAAATCATCATGATGTATAATAAATTTATATATAATTTATATACAATGAAAAAGTGTACAATTTATATATATTCTGAATAAAAAATTATATTATATACATATAATGAAATTTTATATAAGTGATTATTTTTCTAGTTTTTACTATATTCAATATTCACAAAAATTATAGTCATTTATCATCAATTTATATGATATCATATATATATATATTTATATAGTATCAAAAAAATATAATGTATCAATTAAAACACATGATTTTATGATTTTATTAAAAATATTTATAATTTATAATGTATCGATGAAAACATATGATTATATGATTTTATTAAAATATTTACAATTTATAAAATTTATTAAAAACAATATATATATATATATATATATATATATATTATTTTTTGGTAAAATAGTTTATGTTATTGCATAATTTATTGCAATAGATTTTTATAATGGTAAATTGTTTTTGGTGTTAACAATTAATAGTAATAGAATCATTTGTTGGTAATTGTTTTGGTATTGATATGATAAAGTAATAGATTTAACTGTTGGTAAAAAAATTATTGGTGTTAAATGATCAATATAAATAGATATAACTGTTTATAAAAACAAGTGTTAGTACTTAAAATCTTTTCCAATAAAATTTAATATATGTCAGAATTTCTCATTTTTACCAATAGATAAATTATATGTCAATAAATATCTGTCAATATAAGTCATTTTTTGGTAGTGTATGGTATGTGGTGGTGGAATGGTGGATATAGATTAGATTTTGTGGTACGAATGAATGTGCTATAGTTGTTTATTATGGAATGGAGTTATGTTGATGGTGTGTTGTTGATATTGATCCATTCTCACACCCTTATCCAGTTAGTGAGGGTTTTTCTTACCAGATTGTTATAAGTTTTCATAGATTTGTCACTCTAGAACCAAACTCTATATATATTATGATTACATGTTTTTATTATCTTTAATATTAATGAAGTTTATTATAACATAATGATTGGATCTCTGTATGACATTATATTTTATAATTTCCTAAGAATATATGCCACGATGAAAGGGTATAGTAGTAACCAACTATGATGAGATTATAGAGGCTCTATGAAATCATTCTTGAATAAATGTTCCATAGTACGATGATATAATTTTATAATAAAATGATGATACAAGATATCATTGGTGGAGGCTCATAGGGCTTTGAGGCACCCTCTCATGGTGTGGACCCTTGCTAATTTCCAGAGTTAGAGATTATGAGAACATGACCTGCCAGTAGGAAATAAATATTTTATGTGTAATTGGATGTTCCTATCATTGGATGTGTGTATTAATCCTTATAATTTAAGATTATCATTAATGAAGACCATAATTTGTGTACATTGATTCATTCATGAAAATCAAGACAACATATGTTTGTGATGTATTAGAAAAAATTGGTTGCGTCATGAGTGATATTTGATTAACATATAATATAAGAAATGATTTATCCCTTATGTCCATTAATTAAAGTTGATATCTCAAGAGTTTTTATGGGAATAAAACTTCATGGATAAATCCATTCCCATGGTGTTCTATGGAAAAGTTCATTTCCAAAAATTCAAATAAAGAGGCTTCAAGTACATAGGATGATGAAATCAGTATGAAATTTTCATGGTTGGAGATATCATGATACCAAGATTATATTACATAGTAAGAATTCATAGGGGTTTGTATGTCATTATGTCATTATATTCTTTCTCTATAAGTTACTTGAAACATTTATAAATGCTAACCTTAGACTTTAATAGGTTCTGTCTAATTCCACTAAGAAAGGAGCCTATAGGGTCACACCCTAAATTTATCTAGAATATTGGTTAAATTTAATACTAAATTTATCAAGTTAGAATAAATATTATTCCCTCTTTATAGTTTGACATTTATTTTTGTTTGGTTGATCACAAAGATTTAATCAAAAGTTATTTGAAAGAATACATGGGTTAAAAATAATAATAAATATTTATTTTAAGGGTTTCAAGAATATAATATTTATTATATTTATTGATAAATAACACAATGATATTTATTTATCAAATAAATGGTCATTATTAAAGATTTTGTAAATGTGGAGAAGGATAAGAGGACTGAGTTTAATTTTCTAATTGGAAAAATAAAAATTATATTTATTTATTCTTAGGTGATGAGAATGTCAAGTGAATTATAATTATATTATTATTAGGATAAGGGGTTTACTAAGAAATGAGGAATTGGAAAGGGGATAATGTGTAAATTTCTAACCCTAATCCTTCTGTAATAAATATCTAATTATATCACTTTTTAAATACAAACTTATTGTACACAATGGATAAATATAAGGTCTCTAAAGACCAAGAGAAAGTTCTAGAGATATTGGGTGTGATATCCCACCCTATTATCTCAATACATCAAGAGAACACTAAGAAATTTTCATCCAAGAAGATAATTCTACTACGACCAACCATGAACGATGCAAGTGATCAAGTTCAACTGTTCGAGCACCCAATAATTTTATGATGATGTTCAGAGATTCTGGTGCATATGTGGATCACCTCTAGAGGGATTTTACATTTAGATATTACAAATTAATGATAAAATGATGATATCGAGTCAAATACATCATCCATGAAGGAATAATTACATGTTCAGGTAATTCTATATCTACTAACAAATTAATTATAAATTTCATATGGTGATCACCATCTTCTAGTTTTGGAATTTAATGAAGTTATGTAATGTATGAATTCCACTATTCATGATGCTATTCATTATGTAAAACTCAAATTATTTGTAAATTAAGACTAAAAGTTGTGCTGATCTTGCCATATATGCACTTTTTGCTATGCCCAAAACCTGCAAGTGCTAGTAGAGGGGGCACATGGTTAATTTATAATTATTTATTAATCATTGATTGAATGGTATGAATTTTCAATTTCGTTTACTAAAAATATATTTATTCTTGAAATTTGAATATTGTTTTCTCTTACCTTTTTTCATTATTTCTTACATAACCAATAAATAGGTTAAATTAAAATGAAGAAACAATGCAAAAATTCCATCAAGAGATGCCAAGGGTTTGGTACGGACAACACAAGCATACATGGTGTGTACCCCAAACTACACACCATGTACCCATCGTATGTGTATCATGTTGATATTGGATTATTCTGATAAAATTAGACCAGTAATATGATAAAAGTGGATCAATTTGTTTGTCCAGATCAGGCTGACATACGTTTTAAAGAACCACATATCATGTAACATGCGTACAGGGTATGTAGTCATTTATCCTTATGAAGGAGAACATGGGGGTCCAATAAAGTCATGTATATGATAAATGAGATGAGGATTGACAATATTTTAAACTCTAAGGACACATTCCATGTAAGAAAGTTACATGACATGTCCCATGTACATGTTCTCAAAAGGAAACACGCGCATTCTCTAGGTGTGTATCGTGGAAACCGACTGGAAAAGAATACACATCACATAAACCACTACACACTGTGTTGTCTGATGAAAATAGCTTGCTTCATTTAATATGGAGAGAATAATTAATTATATAATTAAAACTATTAACATGTGTTTTGTGTTTCATTTATTTGACAATTCATGAAATTTCATAGGATTTTTAATTATATATATTGATTAAATTTCCATGTTAAATTCTAAAACTACAAGTTGTGTATTGTCTTTGATTATAGTGAACTCTATGAAAATCAAGAACATTAAATATAGTGTAATTCACATGTAGTACTTGTTTCTCTTTTTTCATAGCATACATCATCTAATTACCTATAATTCAATGTGTGTTGGATGCCAAAGAAATAGACAAGAAAAAGAATCATGCCAGATAGTTTGGATAAGTACATTATTTTTCATACAAGTACACTTGTGTACTTTATAAATTTTAAATAAAGTTAATTTATTTTTTTAAAAATTATTGATGATGGCAATTTAAGGATTCTTGGATTGAATTACAATAAATTGATTTAATTGAATCAATTCATGGTGTTTTATCTTAATTAAACAATGAATCAAAGTAATTGATAACTATATTGAACATATGTATTCATTGAAATACTATGTGGATTGTCATGAGATTAATACAAACCTATGATGTGATTGGTTTCATTTTAATTTATTATTATTAAATTAAAATGGTGACTTTTGACTTATCCTCTCCTCTTTATTATATAAGGGTTAGTGTGTTTATGGTTTATTTTATCTAAACTCCCTTATCCAATCCATTACACCCCTCACCAATGTTTGAGTAAAATATTATGTAAGGATGGAAATATTCGGTGAGAGGTGGTGGTCCAAGTCCTATAGTGAAGGTTGATACCAATAAAAGTGATAACTAAGAGATGAGGTGGAATGTTGCAACATGAACTAAGCTATGGTTCAAGGTGTTTTCCACAAAAATCAAGGATTAGCTTATCATCCTGTAGATAATATGAATATTATATAATATCATGGTCACACTACTTATATTTTATCTCTATTAGTTTCATGGTTGATTATTTATGTTTTTGGATACTACAAGATCACATAATAAATGAATTAACAAGCATACAAGATGGAATAAAATAAAACTGAATTATGTGTAAATGTTTTATCAGACATAATTAATTACTAAGTAAAATCAAATTAATATTAATAAGGCAAGTGATAATATAAAACTGATATTTTTACAAAAAATTATACAAATCCATAAACTAATATATTAAGTTAGTATACACTTCCACTACTTATGTTTTGATCAAAACCATAGTACAAAGTTCTTGATCAACCTAATTCAAGGTGATTTTAATTTCAAGGAAAATTTTAGCTTGAAGTTTGTGTTGACTTAACTTGGTTCATAGCTTGGTTTATAGCCTAATTAGGCCTTAGTTCAACTAAGAGTCTTGAGAAAATATTTATCCATGATTGCAGGATTGGGGAGTCCACTCAACATATCAAGTAACTATGAGTTACTATAGTTAGTGAGTTATGCCTACCTAAAACCCTTCAATTAACATTCAAGTCCAAGTCTGTGTTATGAGAGGGGAATATGGGTCCCTTCCACTAGAATATAATTTCAATAGGATATTCTAAAACTAATTGTGAGGATATTAGTTTTTCAAAAAATAGTTAGAGATTAATAAAATTTAAATTTATTAATAGAATTTTGTAATCAAGGAATTACTAAAAATATTCTCTTACATTTTTTAGAATTAGAAAACCATAATACTTTGACCATATCACTATGATAAATACTATATAATTATAACCTTCTCACTAGTATAAATTTCCTGGAATGGTATAGGTTCTGACACATTATACTGGATGATGAACAAAAATTATACATATCAGAAAATGCACTTGTTGAGTTTCTTGGAAAAGAGGCTAGGGAGGAATAAGTATCTCTCTACCCGAAACATGCATAAAACACAATGAATTCACAATGATTCATTATATTTTTCATTTACAATGAAATTAAAAAGAAATATGATGATATGGATATATATAGCATCATTTTTATCTTCATTATCTTTATCTAGAGAAGATAATACAAGTGAGATACGAGATCTCCAATGCACTGTTCATATGAAGGATTGGAGAGTTAGCACCAGCTGGGAATCATGTAGTTAAGATGATTGGTTACATATAACAATTATATATCTTAGGGTTTAATTTCCTTAATGATTTTAAAAAATATCTCATTTTATGCTCATTAACTTACACCTCTAGTTTCATTGTGAATTACACCATTAGTGTACACTGATGTGTGTGGACCTTTTCAAGTAGAATATAGAGGTGGATTATTATACTTTATAATTTTTTTTGATGAATTGAGTAGGTACTGTTACATATAATTGATGAGGTATAAGTTTGAATCCTTCGAGAAGATCAAAGTTTTCCAGAATAAAGATGATAATTATGTTGGTAAGAAGATAAATAAACTTTAATTAGATTAAGGTAGTGAATATCTTAACCAATATTTTCTTATATTTCTATAGGAGTATGGTATTTTATCTCAAATATCTTCACATTATACACTATAGTGGAATAATGTTAGTAAACAGAGGAACTGTACCTTAATGGATGTGGTAATGTTGACGATGAGTCACAAAATCCTTCCATTATACTTTTAGGTATAGAAATTACACATGACATCATATTTACTAATCCAAGTACCAAATAAGGAATAAAAAAATATTCCCTCTAAGTTATGGAGTGGAAAGAAACCCATTTTGTCACATATTTGTGAATGGAGGTGTGAGGTGTTTGTTAAATCTAGATCATGAAACAAACTTTCACCTTGGGAAAATGATGTGTATCTTTATAGTTTACCTCAAGGAAACGAGGTGTTACTATATATATTATCCCTTAAATAAAATGGTTATAGTTTCTAGGAAAGAAAGATTACATGATAAGAAATAAATACTCAAGAAGGATAGTGAGAGAAAGATTTAATTTTATGAAGTTAATTCTCAAGATACACAAGAGTTGGTATAGGAACATATGCAATATGTCCTTAGGGAAGAAGTTGTTCGTAAAAAACAAGTATTTCATAAGATCTATAGAGAGGTATAAAAACAAAAAACATATGATTTTCTAGTTATAGAACATGGTGAATCATTATAGTTTGACAATAGTGATCCTGTATCCTACAAGGAGGAAGTAGATGGATTATAAGCTATAAAACAACAAGAATACATGAATTCAGAGATGGATTCCACATACCAAAACCATGTGTGATTTTTTTTCTATTTTCTAGCATATGTAAAGCCTTTTGGGTGTAAATGGGTATTCAAGAGAATGGTATATATGGAAGTCCATGTTAGTACCTATAAATCATGACTAGTGGCTAAAGGTTTTAAACAACATCAATGAATTGACTATGATGTCACCTTTTCTCCAGTTTAGAAGTTAAAATACATTAAAATTATACTTGTTATAGAATCATTCCATGACTATTATATTTCTAAAATGGATGTCAAAATTTATTTCATTTATAGTAAACTTTAATAAGGTGTGTATATGGCACAACTCGAAGGTTTTTGACTCCAAGTGATACCAAAAAAATATTCAAGTAACAAATATCCATTTATCGATCAAAGTAAGAATCGAGGTCATGGAATATTCAATCTAATGAAGTTTTAATTGAATTTTTTTCATTAGGAAAGAATGTGATCCATGAGTTTACAAGTAATTTAGTGAGAGTAAAATTTATTTTGAAGTAGTATATGTTGATGACATATTTCTAATTAGAAAAAAATATAATCCTTGAAAAAGGTCAAGGAACAGTTGAACAAATGATTCTCCATGAAGTACTTAGGCGAAGGAGACTATATTATGTGGATCAAGATCATTTATGATAGATCAAAGATGATTCTTAGAGTAAGTCAAAATACATACATTAACTTGATACTAGATAGGTTTATCATGGAATAATACAAGATGTTAGTTTTTTCCAATGTCACATGGTTTACATCTTTCTAAGAAAATATTTCCTCAGACATAGTAGAAAAGAGATAGAATGAGTAAGATCCCATAAGTTTATATGATATGATTTATCATCCATTCCATGATCTGTACAAGGCTTAAAATTGCCAATGCTTTGATCATGGTAAGTAGATATCAAGCTGTTCTAGGTGAACAATCTTGGAATAATTTAAGCATTTACTTAAGTATTTTAGGTGAACTAAGGATATATTCTTAGTGTGTAGAGTAGAATGAGAGATAATAATCAGGAGTTATATACATGAAAACTTTCATACAAATTATAATGATCTGAAGTCATAGTTAGGAAGTGTCTTTTATATCAACAGAGGAGATATGAGATGTGATAATTCAAAGAAACAAATTATTTCTAATTCTATAGAATATTATGAGTATATTTAGGATTTCGATGTAGATAAGGAATCAATTTGTATTGAAAACTTTGTCTAAGAGTTTTATTTGGCTATTAATAGTCAATATCCTATCATAGTTTTCAACGATAACACTATAGTGGTGGATTTTTCCAAATAGACAAGGCCATATCAATGGAAAAAAATATACTTTGGAAGTTTCATCTCTTGATGGATTCTTCTCAGTGAGGTGAAGTTATAGTGAGTAGATTTTCCTTGGAGTAAAATATGGGGGGACCTCTTGATGAATTCTCTATCTCAGCATTAGCATGGGTATAATATGAAAGCTAGTAGACTGAAGGTTTTTTACAGTTTTATGTAGTGAAAGTGGGGGTCCATTAGAGTTGGTTCCCTAGAACCAAACTATAAGTGCTTTAAGATTTCATGCATTCATTATCTTGAATATTATTGTAGTTTCTTATCAAATCATGATTGTTCTTCTACATGAAAAAGTATGTGATAATGTCCAAAGAATGTATATCACCCTGAAAGGTAATAATAGTTCCCATCTATGATGAAAACTTAGAGGTTAAAAAACCATATTCTTGAATAAATTTTCCATAGATAAATGATATCATTTGATAGGAAAAAATGAAATAAAATATCATGACGGGATACTCATAGGAATTTGATTTACTCTCTCATGGAATTCACGATTAGTAATTTCTAGAGTAGGATATTAATAGAACAAGAATCTCTAGTAGGAAATACACAATTTATGTGTCATTGGATGTTTCTATTTGTAAACACATGTATTTATCCTTAGAATTTAAGATTTTCGTTAATGAATACCATATGTGTGTACTTTTAGGTATTGATGAGAACCATGATGAAATATTTTCACGTAGAAGTAGGATACGTTGGGTGCATCACTAGTGATATTGAATTAATAGATAATGAGATAAAGGATTTATCACTTATTTACATTAATAGATGTTGATATATGAAGAACTTTTATTGTAATGAAACTACTTAGATAAAACCATGGCCATTATATTCTTTGGGAAAGTTAATTTTTGAAAATTCAAAGAAAGAGACATCAAGAATGTAGGTTGATGACAACAATATGAAACCTTATTGATTGGAGATTTTGTGATAAAAAGATTATATTATACAGTAAGCATTCATAGGAGGTTTATGTCTTTGTGACATTAAATTATTTCTTCATGAATTCCTTAACATGAAGCTAGATTATAATCTTTTAATTTAAGTGGTTATTCCTAATTCCACTAATAATTGGGCCTAGAGGGTCACACAATATGTGTTTATGAAATCTTGGTTAAATTAAATATTGAATTTAACAAGTAATAATAAATATTATTTCTAATTTTTGGTTTCAAATCTATTCAGGTTTTCTGGATCACTAAGATTTAATAACAAGTTATTTGAAAGAATATGTGAGTTAGAAAATAATAAATAATTATTTTCAAGGTTTAGAGAATATAATATTTTTTATATTTTTTTAATAATAATACGGTAATATTTATTTATTAAATAAATAGTTCTTATTCAAAGTTCGATAAATGCGGGGGAGGATAAACCTATCAAATTTAATGATCCGATTGGAAATAATATAAATTATATTTATTTATTCTTATGTGATTAAAATATCAAGTGAATAATAATTACATTATTATCAAGACACAATGTTCAATATCAACTAATAAATTGGAAAGGGTATCATGTTTAAATTGATAACCCAAGACCATCCATAATAAATATCTACTTATATCACATTTGAGAGACACACTTGTTGTTAAAAATGGATAGAGAGAAGATATCTCAATACCTAGAGAGATTTATATAGATCTAGAGTGCTATATATCCTCTAATTATATCAATCCATCGATAGAACACCAATAGATATTCATCCTTGAAGTGTATTCTACTATGATCATCCACATACGATGCAAGAGATCAAGATCAACCATGATAGTACCGAATGATTCTTTGATCATGTTCTAATATTTTGGTGCATGTGTGGATCAAACTAGAGGGATTATACATCTAGATAATACAACACAATGATAGATCAATGATATCAATTCGAACTAATCCTTAATGAAGGAATAATTACAAGTTTAGGTAATTCTAGATCTAATTATAAACGAATTATAAATTACATGTGATGATCAATCTCTTCTGCTTCTGAAATTTAGTTAAGTCAAGTAATATATGAATTTTGTTAGTCAAAACATCATTTTTTATTTATTGATAATATTATTCATAAATTAATATGGAAATCCGAGTTGAAAATTCCAAAAAAGGAACCTCCACTACACCCAGAACATAAAAGTTTGAGTTGGAGAAGCCCATGAACTCACTATTTGAAGTGGTGGTGAATTTCTTGGGAATCTTCCTTTATTGATTTTGATGATATTTGTGGAGTTGATAATATTTCTCAATTTTTTTTAAGTAAATTGGTTTGGGGTTTTGATTGGAGAAATGGATAAGGATGATGTGGTAAATGAAGGAAATTGGGATAGTGATGTGGAACATGGAGTTCGATGATTGTACTTCTTATTCTTTTTGATAATATATGTGGTTATGATTTATTTGGTTTATATCACTATTGGTTACTCTTGAATATTTATTTCACATGGATGTTGATTTGTTTTATAAGGATGGTCCTATTTTTTTCATGGAATACAAATTATTTGGTTTTTATTGGTGCTTGTATTATCGTTGCTTGGATTTTATGGGGGAAATTCCTCTTATATTCATGTTTTATACCCTTAGTGCGATTCACCAAACCCAGGACTATTAGAGGTGGGTTTCTAAAGTCACTCTTACCTTCAATATATTTCTAGGATGGTTTATAGTGGGAGAAGGTCCTAAAAAAGAGTTATCTATGTTTTTGGTTGAGAGTTAGGGTGGATATTGGATTTTGAAATAGGTGAGGATTGTATTGGATTAGTAGGACAATGGTGAAACTTGATCCTAACATATAATGTAAATTGAATAGAAAAACTATGAAACATATATTTAGTGGACTCTATGATATGAAACAAGGACTTTGACAACCTACTAAAATGTATAGCTGAAAGTTTATCATTTCAAGGTAGGAATCATAGTATGGTACATCAACCATTGTCATTAACTTCATTGGAATTTGTGTTCAGATTTTTCTAAAGTTCTTTAATGATTTTACTTTTTCGATATAGTCGTTTATATTTTTTCATTCTTTTATTGAACTAATTATATAACCTTAAAGGAAAGATTAAAATTTCAATTAACTGAAATATAATGTTGAACTAAAGCCTTGATAAAACGTGACTATTTTGTCCCTATGATTTCTAAAACTTGATTTCTATTAAATTTATTTTTTTCATTTATGAAGTGCATAACATGTTGATTTGTTTCCACGATGTTTATAATTTTCAGTGAGTCATTGTTAGTGTGATCTTCTTGTATATAATTACTGACTTTTGAGATCTATTATAAAACAAGTCATCCTTAGTGAATTTCATTTTATTTAGATGAAATACATTATTTGGGATAAATTATTAGAATTAATTTAATTTTTGTGAATGTTTTTATTCAATGGGATACCTTACACTTATGATATATTATTTTGTAATTCCCTAGGTTGGATAAAAAATTGATTGGTGGGGAGTAAATAAATGATATTCTTTTATAAATTATTCCTTTTGAAATCAATATCTTGGACTTGTTAAGGTCCCAATCCATTCAATATATTCTCATGACCTCACTTTTATGTAGTAGATGTGAAGAGAGAGTATCACCCAAGTGTTTACATGGTTTTTTGTAAAATTATACTCATTTAAATTTTTGGTTATCCATACTAATCATGGATTATCTAATATATATACAAGTGGATATAACCATATAACATCCCAATATGATCAACATAGAGTCACACTATGTTCCTGCTCTTGGTTTTGATAAGAGAGTATTGAAGCTTTACAATAATCTACTACAATTTTTGATCCAAAATAGAAAGATCTCTATCTACTTTTGGTTGCTACTGCACCACTTCAAAAATGATCTTCCTCCACACAATGACTAGATCATTAGATCTGCTTATGTATACCTTCAAGTTTTTATACCTTGGTATTTTTAAAAACAAGGATTCCCAAATTTCTTGGATTTCGAGATATTCATACTATATGTTTCTCATCAACCCTTCAAAATTATTTTTCATAGTAGGTCCCCTTCTTCTTCAATGACTCTCATCTTCAAAATCCTTATTATATCTTCTATATAGTAATGTTTCTTGATTCTCAATAATCTAGAATTATCACCCTCACTATTGTGATTTATCTCACTATTGGATACACTTTTCTTCTTCAGTTTATTCCTTATTTTATATTCATTGAATGTTGTTAATATTTGGATTCCATTTGAATTAGGAAACTACCTCATACATCGAATGGAATAAATCATTATTCTTTAATCTCAAAAGATATTTAAAATTTTATTCTCATTAAAAATATAAATTTAAATCCCCCAAAGATACAAGATTATATGTTCATGTGATATTTGAATATATCAAATTATTTTCTACATAATATACAATAAATTTAAATTATCCAGAATCTCTGTCCATGCATGAATGAACTAATTTAAATCAAATGAAAGTATTGGATTATAATGTGGAACTCATAGAAATGTCAAATTTCTCCCTCTACTAGTCTTCATCCATTTTAAACATGGAATGCGATCCTTTGATTAATCATAATATTTGTATCCTTGAAGAAGAATTTGTGTATCGATTGATTTTAATTTCTATTGATTCGGGATATTTATTCTGAATATTCCTTATATTTTTCATTGAAATTCATCCTTATAAAATTTTCATCAGTCTGTATTTTTTTCAAAATTATGATACATGCATGATGCTTTCATATATCATACCTAAACATATGATACTTATGCAGTGCATGGAATGATGTTTATAAAGACTTACAGATTATGGATAGATAGCTCATGGATTATTTTACACAGCTAGAAGATGATTCTTATATATACTAACATATATTTTTTCAATTCTAAACACCTAAAATAATGATTACATATCTTTATTTCCACATAGATGATGCTTATACTTCTTTAAATTCAATTATAATATTTAAACAAATGGGAAACTTTTTTTATACAACCATGCCTCTTTCATATCTTCATATTCAAAACTATAATATTATACTTCACTTAATTTGAACCAGAGTTCCTTCAAATCATCTTTAGTCCCTATAAAAAAACTAAAAACATCTTTAAAACTCATACAAAATTATTCATTAAATGGATAAACACCATCAATTTCAAAAATATATTCCCTATCAAGAATGACATATAATGATAACTCATCCATTAGCTTTAATATTCCAAACTCATTCAATAGTACTGAATACAAAACTTTAAACATAAGTACTAGTCATTAACATTAAGAAAAAACATCAATATTCACAAGTAAATTCTGATTTTTATTTAATATGTTGAAGTAATATTCTAATATAAAACCTCAAAAACCATTTCAATTTAACATGTAAGCTAACTCATCTTTTAAGAACACTTTGACTTTACTTCTCACAACCTTATTGAAATTAATTGAAACCTTTTAATTTAGAAACTTCAATTTACACCTTTATATTGGTTGATCAACACCCCTTTAATCTTATGCAAAGTAAAAAATAATTATTTATACTTTATTGAAAATAAGTAAAAAGGGAATTCATAGTTCTTCTCATATCACCATCCCACTCAAAATCCATATAGGCATATTTTTCTTTCATTTTAAATTTGAATCATAGCTTGAGACAATTTTGAGAGAAGGATAACACTGAATGGTTTCCCTTAGCAAAGACCCTTTGGTTAGTCCACTTGATGTCTACTTGGGATAACCCAGTATAGAAAACAAGAGGGATTTAACCAAGGGTTTTTAATGTTTTCTATAAACTCATAGACATGTGATACTAACTTTGATCCACATTTTAGGGCCATTCAAAAAAATATCAATAAAAATCTAAACCTATGAACATCTCAATAAACACATTAAAATTTTATCAAAAGCATAAAAATACTTATTATCTAATATTTTAATCAATAAACACCCCAATTCATAAATATTTTTGACGTAAAAAATTATAATGTGTCTATGTGTGATTGAACTACTATAGTCTTCACTTTTACAGAGATTCCTAAAATTTCTAAATTCACTCCATGACTACTCCACCTTCATTTTTTCTTATTCTCAAGGGATTAAATTAGTTTATCATCTTCATATAAGTTTTAAAACTTCCTAAATAACACCTTATTTTCTATAAAATCGTGAAAAATCCATATTTATCCTTCAATTCCACGCATCTTATTAAAAATAAAAATAATTGTAGAGAATAAGAAGGGGCCTATATTGCTTCTAAACAGTAACATTTATTCTAAGTGTTTTCTATCAACCTAGGCTTATAATTACTTATAACCATAGTATGTAAAGTATTTATCTTATATCCTTTACTTTTATGAGATTTAATATGCCACATGATCACCTTTTCCCACGAACTAATCCCAAATGTGAAGTAGTTTTCTTTACCTCAGAGGTCATGGAAACATCATTCCCTTAATATGGTATCATATTTATTATAAAATCTTATTGGTATCAAAATATTATCATATAATCTTTTATTCCATTCCTGGACTATACAAACATTTCACAAAACCTTCACAAAATTTTTAGATCAAAACTTATAGGTAGATTCTTATCTTCTTGTATATATTATTATGTAACCACATGATTTAATTTGAAAATATAACTGATATGTGAATTTTTCATTTTTAGATAATTAAAGCTGATATGGGAACATTTTTAGACGTTCCTTCCTAACAAGATCATCTTTATTTTCTCTCTCTCATATTTTCTTAGCATCCCCAACATTACATGGGTTTCTTCTATAATATTTTTAAATTTTCATCCCTTTTACACCATGTAAAAATTTTCCAGTGATCATAGTCCGACACTCATAGACTTTGTAACCTTATTTCTAACATCTTCCATATATTTGTTTCCAATCACCCATACATATTTTGATTGGATAGATTCGATGGATTCTAGAAACTGAATTGCTTGTTAGGTAAATAAGTCCTCATATTCTTACAAAATCTCTTCATTAGTTCTTACCTCTTTTATGGAAATGACATATTATAAAATAAAGTGTGGGTTTTGTGTCCATACATTCCATTAAACCAGCGAAATACTTTGAACATTGATCTTTAATATTAACTATATTTCTGTATTAAATTTTATTCAGGCCATCTCACTTCAAAATGAGCCTGCTTTTTCCTAGGGGCTAGTGGTTTCCTTGGACTATTCCTCTCTCCCATTAATTTAGAATAGGGAATCCCACTAGTCTTATTAATTAAAAGGGGTTCAACCTTAATTTTTTTTGAATTTCACTATTAGAAGTAGAAATTTTATTTTAAGAGAAATTAGGTTCATATTTTACATCCATGTTGGAACACCTCAGTTTTCCAGCTTGTGAGGATTCACCTATAACCTCAAATTTTTTTTTAAAGCTATTATATAATTTTATTCAACTTATTTTGATCTACAATAAAAATAGATTATGTCTTGGAAGACTTCTCTTCCTTGGCATATAACTTTTATTCAAGATCTCTCACAACATTTTCTTGTTTATCCACCTTCACTTTATTCTTCTTAATTTCATCAACACAATATGATTCTTTCTTTTCATAATACTCATTATACATAGATATATTTTTATTTTATTTTACCATATTTATATTTTCTTTCTTTATATTTTTAATCTAATCAATATTGGATTGAAACTAACCTTTCAGTTTCCTGATCTGAAAATTAAAAAGTTTATTTCAAAAAGAACTTTTAAAAGGGGGTAAGTGGGAAACCAAAACGATATCAACTAGTTTCAATGTGAAATCATATAATCAATTACTAGGCTATTATATAGAAATTTAAAAGAGTTTTAATCCCATAACCTATATTAAATCTAATCTATATAGGTAACTTATATATTTGGAACATCGTTGCTGAGGTCATTGAAGTGAAAATCCATCTCATCCCTAGTGTGAATGTACTCCTCCAAAATTATTTTCCCCTCATTGATTCTGTGTGCCAGGATCCTATACTTTTTGTTGATATAAAATCTTTTATTTTAATTGATATCCACTCATATATCTCTATCATACATTCTATTGGCCTTATAAATAGTTAATTTTACTTGAAAGGAATCCTTCAAAATCTCTTACTTGAAATTTAGTAACAACACCAAGATATTAGTGTTGTTTGATTCCTTCTTGAATCCACTTAGAAATATTTATTTTTCACGCTTCCCAGTAATTTTTCTATCCATCCACTATAGTTCTATACTTCTATCTCCATTATCATTGCTAGATACATAAAATAATTTCTCCACATGGGAAAAGAAATTAAAATCCTCATCTGATTTAGTTCCTAAAAAGTCATCTTTTTTACTTATTTCCCTTAAAACTAATTTTCTTACCACTAAACATCTTCGTACTTTTACCTTTTTCCTAATTTTTATATTTCTAATCCTCCGCATCTGATTCACACTCTTCAACATTCTTCTTGGGTAGTCTATTAAAAAATAACCAACATCATTATAGCTATATCCACTATATGGTTTCTTCTATTATTCTTTTAAATTTACCATCTTGAAAATTTTTGAGAGAAAAATAATTATTATTTTTGAAGTATTCATCATACTCATCATTTTAATGAAATAATTATGTAATATCTTCTTCTTTAAGTTCTAATTTTCTCATGGCCTGAAAATCCATCTCATATTTTTCTCTCTTCTTGAATTAAAAATACTTTCTCATCTCATAAATAAGGAGTATATTATATAAATAATATATTATTAATTATTCATTATCTTCTAGAGTTGATACTTTTGGACCAAACTAATTTGATAAATTTGCCAATAATTTTTAACAATGGTGGAATATTCTAACTTTGCACCAAACCCCCAAATGCTATCCATAATCTCATTAACCCTTATAAATTAGTAATTTATGCTCTCATCATCAACCATATTTATGTATTCAAATATGATCCTCTAGGATTTCAATTTTTCTTCCTTAGATTTGATATTTACCTCTAAATTTTTCTTCAGTTTATCCCATATCATTTTAGTAGTTGGAATACCCATAAAGTTTATATATACATTCTCTAATAAAGACAATATAATAGAATTTTATGCCTTTACATATACTTCAAAATTTCATTTATCAGTGAAATTCATAGGTCTTACTACATAAATTTATGGAAGACCAACATTTTTAGTATCTCTTACCTCAAGGATATGTGATAGAAGGTAGGGAAATATCCTCTTCATTCAACTGTGACAATTCCTATCATTAAAAGTAGTAAAACCTCAACTATTAATTGAATTTTTATTCTACATACTAAATAACTCCTTATATATCTATAGGGAACTTAGATTTTCTTTCATACCACTTGTGATTCCCTAGATAGATAGACCATTTAGATGGGAGAGGGATAATATGATATCTTCTTTTATGAATTATTCCCTTTAAACTCAACCTCTTTGACTTTTCATGGTCCCAATACACTCAATATATTTTCAAATATTCACCTAATTTGAATTAGATGTAAATAGAGAGTGACACATAAGGATATATAAGGTTCGACATAAAAACCTACTCCTTGTGGTGATTAGTTAGTCACCTTAATCACAGATTCTACACTATCTTCATTGATGGTTACAACCATGTACCTCATAGTCTAATCAACACAAATTAATTTTGTTTCATGATTCTGGGTCACATGATGGGGTCTTGAAACTTTAAACTACCCTAATATAATTTATGTTCCAAAATAGAAATATATTAGTCTTATCTTGGTTGGTACTATACCACTTAAAAAATAATCTTCCTCTATGTCCATACTAGTTAAATAAGCCTAAATTTGTGTACCTTCAAGTATGTATACCCAGGTATTTTTCAAAACATGGACACCCATCTTGCTTAACTTTCTAGATATTCACATGATCTAGTTATAATCAACACTTCTAAATGGATGGTCATGATAAGTATCCATCTTCTTTAATGAATCATGACGTTGGATACCTTTTTCTCTCTTTGATATAGTAATGTATCTATCTTCTTAATAATTTAGAATTATCACACTCAGTACTGCAATTTCTATCACCATTAACAACGCTTTTATTTAGTACCTTCCTTATTTTATATTTATATAATATTTTAAATATCAATTTTCTTTTTTAACTTGTAAACTTTCTCAAGTATCAGATGACATGAAATATTCTTCTTTAATTTTGGAATATATTTCCAGTTTTATTCTCATTCAAACTCTATATTTAAATCATTTATCCTATGCTTATAAAAGGGGTAAATATTTTAGTTATGTGAATATGATTTGTGTGTTTTATTTTGTTTTCAACACATAAACCATGTTCATACTTAAGTTTTTCATGATGATTCACTTGATGTATTTTCATTAAAGTATTTTTGGAATGATTATCAGATCATAAAAGAATATTTAAGGTTAAATAGAGATGATGGATGTTTCTGGTGAGATAACCACGTCATAGTGGTTCATGAAAATCGGTGTGGTGGTTCTCTATTAAGGAAAAATAATGAGCTAATCTGGACACAATTTTTTTATAAGGAATTTCAGTATGAGATATCCTCCTATGAAATATGTTGAAGAATTTTTATTCTATAGAGAGCATCCTTAGTGAACAAGAGTAATTGATATTGAATTAAAATTGTGAGATGATAATAAAATTATGCTTTTCATAAGATATTTTGATTCAATATCTTTTCACGTTGAAAACATATATCTTATACATGTCATGGATTTGATCATAATGAATTTTTCAAAAGCCACAATAGTATGAACCACAACATGGTGTATTTTTATGTCCATTTTGAAGAATCATGAATCATTCATTATAAAGTAAACCAAAATTTAATGATATATTTTTCTAAATATTGTTATCCAAATATTTTGGATAGAAAAGGATAAGCGAGTTTGTGAATTATTAGAGAAGTAGAAGACATATGTATGAGTAATTTGGTAAAATACTAGCTATTTCAAGGTAATAAATATTCCTAGTACATGTTAACTAGAAATTACACTATTCATGTATGGGTAAATCATAATTCTAGGAGGTTATATAAAGGTGATCTGGAAAGTATATTTAGTATGTAAAAGTTATTATTTGTAAAGAAACCAACTCCGGTAGCCTGGAGTCGGTACCTTAAATTATTACATTGGAATATTATAAAATGAATTTAATCCTAAAGGACCAAATAGTTTAGTAGTTTTGGAAAACTAGATACATACATTACAACTTGAAATGAAATACAACACAATGATTTGGAAAAGTACACCATTATTCTCCTCTCTTATCCCTACATGTTATTCATAATATACATCTTGGTATCATGGGGAAAAATAAAACATAAGAAAGGGGTGAGACTTGAATCTCAGAAAGGGTAATAATACAACATAATCTATGATAAATAATAATACAAGGTGAATAACAATGAACACATGACATTAAAACATAATCTTGAGCATAATATGGAAGTAATAAAAGTTGATCAAATAACCCCTTATAAACAGTCACTTCAAAATGATACTTAACCATGGGTATTGTACTAGCCAAATAATCATATGGATTATCAATAACTAATCTCATAATGATGGAATGAGTAATGTGTGAGACATCATAAATATACCATCATGGCCTTGTCTAAGAAGTCTACATAAATGGGTAATGCCTCATCCAAAACCTGGTATAGTTTGTCTCATGATACTTACCTGTGAATTGAGGGGCTATAATGGGCCCCTCCATACACTTACTAAGTCTCATGCATTTATCATATGGAAGGGTTGAAACATAATCAACACATATATTCATATTGAAACTAGAAAATGAAATGCAAATAAATTCCCTAATCAGTAAACGTAATTATAAAATATCTAGAGTAATATAGAGAATGATATAAAGATAGTACATACCTAGTGAAAATGATTATAAAAAATTTAATAAAATATTTTATATGGTATTATAATAGGTCAACCAGAATTAATTATATGGTTCAACTAAGGGTGTTGATATAAATGAAAATTCTCTAACAAAATCTTTGAAAATTTCTTGAGAGAGGCACCCTTTTTTACATTGGAATAATTTATTTAAAAATCCACG
Organism: Viscum album; assembly: GCA_963277665.1. Classification (NCBI taxonomy): domain Eukaryota; kingdom Viridiplantae; phylum Streptophyta; class Magnoliopsida; order Santalales; family Viscaceae; genus Viscum; species Viscum album. The sequence continues at coordinate 455,265,093 of OY728129.1, read as the reverse complement.
CAATTATAAAATAAAAAATTTTCTTTTGAAATAAACTTGAAAACAAGTAAAGTATTATTGAAACATTAATGCATCATGAAATCTGTAAAATCTTGACATGAAATAAAAGTTAAAAAAACATTTCTTTTATTTTTTTTAAAAAGAAAAATTTAAAATAGTATTTTTAAAATAAAGTGTGAGTGTTAACAAAGAGAATAAATTATGTGTATTAGATATAAATCCACATAAAACATGTGTAAAAATAACTTAATATAAAAAAAATAATTTGACACATAATCATATAATTACATGATCAATGGAGTAGATGTTTAACCCGAAGAATAGAAATTGGGTTAAGAATTCCCTTACTACTATGAAAATTGTCGAACCGTATGCCCCATAAAATTAATGATCATCAAATGAAACATTAAATACCATGAATATAAATATATAAATGATATTATATATCAAATTATAGTATAAATACACCATACATAATAAATATGTGGTGAATAGGTCATATCTCATAAAAATAAAATTGAGATCAGAAACCCCAACCTAACATATGAAAGTGTTCTTCACTTGTACTTAATGTCATGGATAATCAAATTAAATTATTTAAATGATTAATTAAGATCCTCATAAACATATATTTGATTTATTATAATTTTATTAGGTTCATTTATGGTAATTTAATTGATTTATAGTGTTTAATTTTGTCGTTCTGGGAGCATTCATCTCATAGATTTCATTTTAGTTTAATTGTGTATAACTATTGAAGTTATTGTTAAATTAAATAATTATAAGAAACTTAAATGAGATGATATTAATTTATTTAAATAAATTTAAATGGTCCCATATATCATTTTTATATGAGAATGATTCATTATTTAAACTGTTGATGAAAAAAATGATAAGTTTATTTTGGCAGATTTTACGACCATCACAAATTAGTATCGTTTTATTTAATATCATGTTTATATACTGGTTACAAAATGTCAAATAATTTGTAATAAACAAATTATAATCCTATTTAACTATATATATATATATATATTTATCCCTGTAGGCATTAATTTTATGTGAAAATGCATCATCCACGATGGTGGTAAATCGAGACATCACGAGCAATATTTTCATTTTGAGAATAAGGGGGGGGGGGAGAAGGGATTTCATGATTGGAATTACATTAACATAACACCACTGAAGTATATATAATATTGGATTTATAATGATTTTTTGGATATAGGAATTAATGAGAGGATATGAAAAGAAAATAAATTAAAATAAATTAAAATAGAATGAAAGAGGATTTTACCTCTTATATAGTGTCTCCTTGAGAACCTCCTTAGGGAACTTAGAAATGGTCTTTTGGTGAGGATGGAGATACTAGAACGTGGGAAATAGGTTTGGGAGAGTAATTGGCCATAATATAAGCAATATAAAATTATTATAAGGTGTGAGTAGAATGGGTGGTGGGGGTTGGTATTTATAGTGGAGGAGAGGAGTGTTTTTTGATTATTTTATTGATTAGTTTGTTATTTTGGCTCAAGACAATCAATTTCATTGATTATTGTGACTAAATATAGTAAATAAAGAATTTGACTGACTGAAAATTATTTTTTATTTAATTATAAAATCAATTTTAATGGAAAAGTGAGAATCCCTGAGTCCATCAAAATAATTATAATGTTAAATACCATAAATCACCGTATTTCACTATTCACAAAAAATTCAACTATTTTAGAAAAATCCCAAAAATTAACCCTAAAAAATTTTCATTATGTAAATTTAAAAAATGGGCTCCATTTTATTAAAATAAATTTTAAAATATTATAAATTTAATTTTAAAATAAAACAATCAATTATTCAAAAAATAACGATTTTGATATTATAACTGATTTTATGACACTTTTAAAAATTAATTATTGTCTCATAGAATTATATTATAATTATAGTGGAACAAAATATTAATTTATGAATATATTTTCTAAAAATAAATTTTATTTTTAATTATTATATTAATTATAAAATTTTAAATAAACATTCACGTTTCACAAAATACAAGCACTTAATTTATCCTTTTAAAACATTTATTTACTTATTTTATTATATAAATATATCATATTTTCATTTCTGTGATACCTAAATTTTATTTATAATTTTATAGGTGAGGTTATTATTCTAATGGCCACATTACTATTCCAAACAGTTAGATTACTATTCCAATATTCATGTTAATATTTAATAGTATAACACAATTCATTTGTGCAATATAAAATATCAAATAAATTTAATTTATTTAACAAGATACATACCAAAAAATATTGGGGTGTTACATTCTCCCATCCCTAAAAAATTTCATCCTCAAATTTTTCAAAATGTCATCTTATAAAAATATTTGGGTAATTATTCCTCATAATTTCCCTTGGTTCCCACCTCACCTCTTCATTTTTTTGAATTTTCAGAAGTACCTTTACAAACTGAGTCGTCTGATTCCACAACACCTATTCTATAGTGTCTAAAATCTGGATAGGCACTTCATAGTAAGATAAATTAAACTCAAATTATATTTCTTTAGAATTGAGAACATGCATTGTGTCTGGCATATAATTTCTTAATAAAGAGATGTAGAATACATCATAAACTTTAGAGAGACTTAGTGTAATTTCTAATTGATAAGATACAACTCCAGTTCTTTCCATAATTTCAAAATGACCAATGTATATAGGTCTTACTTTACCTATATTTCAAAATCATATAACACTGTTCCATGGAGATACCTTCATAAAGAAACGATATTCTACTTAAAACACTAAATCCTTCCTCAGGTTGGCAGCATAACTCTTTTGACTACTTGGAGCTACTTTAATATGAGCCTGAATAGTCTTTACCTTTAATGTTGTATCCTTCATAAGTTTTGGGCCTACATGCTTCCGTTCACCAACTTCATCCCAAAAAGTTGGAGTACGACATCTCTTGACATATAATGCTTCACATAGAGCCATTTGAATACTTGAATTGAAACTATTGTTATTGTAAAATTCTACCAAAGGTAAATATTGATCCCATATACCTTGAAATTCAAGTGAGCATGATCTCAACATGTCCTATAATTTTGAATAGTCTTTTCAAGCTGTCCATCAGCTTGAGGGTGATACAAAATACTCAAATTAATCTTGATATTTAAATCCTTGAGAATAATTTTCTAAAATTTTGATGTAAAACAAGGGTCTCAATCAGATACAATTGATAGGGGTTCACCATGAATTCTTAACAATTCATTAATATAAAGTTTTTAAGGAAATATAGTTGAAAATTCCCCCTTATAGAGAGGAAATGTGTGGATTTGGTAAGTTGATCAACAATTACCCATATTGAATCCTTATTTATTTGATTATTTGGAAATCTAGTGAAAAAATCCATAGTAATGTCATCCCACTTCTATATAGGAATAAGTATAGGTTGCATGAATCCCATGGGATGTTGTCTTTCAACCTTCACTTATTGAAAAAACTAAATATCTTGATACATAATCATCAATTTACCACTTCATATTATCCCACAAAAATGTTTCTTTAAATCTTTATAAATCTTAGTTTTACCAGGGAGTAAAGGTAAATTTGAGCTATGAGCATCATCCAATTATTACACTTTTAGCTCAGGTATAGAGGGAACATAGAGTCTCTTCCCAAATTTCAAGATGCCATCTTCATATACAAAGTATACCAATTTTCCATCATTCATAGCATTGATTTTCTTTTGAAAATTCTCATCATTAGACTGAGAACTTTTAATCCTTTCCAATAAAGATAGTTGGGAAACCATTTTAAAAATTAGTGATGTTTCACCTTATTTGATAATTACCATATCCATCATTACTAGATCCATGTACATAGGATCCCTAAAAATCCTCATTATGTTTATAACTCTTTGATCTTTTCTACCAATGCATATGCTACCTTATTTTATTTCCCAGGGTGGTATTGTATTGAATAATCATAATCCTTGAGTAGCTCAAGCCATCGCCTTTTCCTCATGTTGAGTTCTTTCTATGAGAAAATATATTTCAAAATATTTTCATATATATATATATATCCCATATTTCACCATAGAGTTAGTGTCTCTATATCTTCAGATCAAATATTATAACTGCTAACTTAGGATCATGAGATGGATAGTTCTGTTCTTGAGTTTTTAACTGCCTTTATGCATAAGCAATAACTCTATCATTCTGTATAACGACACAACCAATTCCTTTCATTGATGCATCACTATAAGTCACAAACCCACCATTTCATGATGGTAGATTCATGATCCTAGAATTCATTAATATCCTTTGGAATTATTTAAATCATTATCCATATTTCTTTGTCCAAATAAATTTAACCCCTTTATGTGCAAACTTAGTTAACGAGTTATCTAATCCAAAAAAATCCTAAATGAAATGATGATAGTAACCTACTAAACTAATGAAACTACATAACTCAGAAATGTTTGTTGGTGTAGGCCATTCCTGGTCTTCTTTTTCTTTATAGGATCAACTAATATTCCATCATTGGAGACAATATAGCCCTGAAAAAAAACTTTTTGAATCCAGAATTCACACTTTCTAAACTTCCCATATAACTATTTTATTCTAAGAGTCTCTAGAATAATCCACAAGTGGTTCTCATGGTCATCATAGATTTTGGAATACACCAAGATATCATAAATAAATACCAATAAAAATATCAATATATTCCTTGAATAATATTTTCATTGGATCCAAAAAAATGAAGGGTGCATAGTCAGTACAAATAGAACTACTGTAAACTCATAATGTCCATAACTTTTTTGAAATTCTCTATTTATAATATCTTAATAATTTACATGTAATTGATTATATGTAGAAAAAATATAAATATACGAAAAATATTGAGCTTTGTGAAAAATATTTATCTCCCTATAGTCAATGCACAACCTCATAGATCTATATTTCTTCTTAAATAAAAAACATGAGCTCCCCAAGGTGAAACACCAGAGAATATAAATATATTATTAATCAATTACTGTAGTTTTTTAACTTTATTAACTCCATCATGGCCATTATATAGGGAGTATTTGATATAGGTCTTGCATTAGGGATTAAATTGATAGAAAACTCAATTTCTTACTATGGATGATGTCTTGGAAAATCATTTGGAAATAAATTAATGTATTCATATAAAATAGGTAAGCCCTCAATTTTAAGATCATATTTTTCATGAGTAGGTTATATCTAATATTCTTCTCCAAGAATATCATTTAGAAGAGCTACTGGAGGTGGAACAAGATATGAATCAGATGATGAAGTCTCCCCTATAAATATAAAAAATTCCATATCATCATCATGAATCACAATTTCTTCCTCTTTTCAATAAATTTTGGTATTATACTTTGAAATATAATTCATACCAAGGATTAAATAAAAATAAACTATATGTATGATAATAAAACCAGGAATTAGATCATTTTTATGTGTCATAATAAGAACTACTAAACAAATCTTTGTTGTAATAAGGTTCTCACTGGGATTTTTTTTCCGACAACTCCCTTGCTAAGGTGAATTTAAAATATCTAATTTTTGTAGAAAACTTTGAATATATAAAGGAATGTGATGTTACAAAATTAAATAAATATTCAAATAAATTTTATGAAATGATTAAATTACCCTCTACCACATCATTAGGAACTTCAAAATCAGGTGTTTTGGCTACATAAGCAATGCCGTTTTTCCCTTGGTCTTTTCTAGGAAAATTTCCATTGAAATCTATGAAATTATTGTGAATAGTTTCCCATCACCTTATAGATGAATAATTACACATTTCTGACTTCTTTATTTCCCTTGAAATCACAGGCCTGGTGGCCTTTTTCTCCATACTTGTAACAAATTCCCATTCCCAATAAGCATGTTCCATGATGTTTCTTTCCACAGTTATTACAACTTTGAAATTATATTCTTCCCTTATTCCATTTTTACATATTTCCTTTTCTAGAGTAATTAGCATCCCTCTTCTTATCTTGGTTCCCTTTAAAGACATATGGCTTGGAAAATTCATTCTCTCTCTTGATTTAACATAATACTATATCCCCATATGACGAGAATGTATGGAGACTAGTTCCCTTTATAAAATTGGCTCACAAACATCAATGAAACGATCAATATTGCTCCTTGGATTACATATGTAGTCCATTCCATGCCTTTTCAACATTGTAAATATTGATTCATACTTGGAATTTTTTTCATCATCTTTCTTTCTCAGACTCAAGAATTGCCTCTCCATATCCAGTTGCTGTGCGCAAGGGAAATAATTTTACAAGAAAATTTATTTAAAATCCATACATTCAATATTTTCAATTTGTTCCTACTCCTTTGTGTTTTGAATTAATTACCACCATTTATCTACATCTCCCAAGAGATGATAAACTTCGGTAATAACATTCTCCCTTTCATTAATTCCAAAAGGGTTAAATATATTCTCAAAGGAACTTATCCATTATTTAGCTATAAATGGGTTTTCAGTCTTATTTAATGATGAGGTTTTTTTCCACATAAAGTGGTCTAACATTGTTACACTAAATTTTGGATCACGTTTCTACATGAGAGTAAGGTTATTTCTCATAATCTAAGTGAGTTGTCCTAATATAGTTGTAATTTGTTCAGTTCTAGTTTTCTCTCCAGCTCCAACATCATTATCTTTCATAGAATCAAAATTCCTACATCAGATATGTGTGTTGACATAGTTTCCATTCCTTCCATTAGGATATATTTCTAAACAATTTCATATAGTATATTAGATCATAAAATTATGAAACATAATGTATTATCTAAACTAGTAAAATACTTGATGTAAATTGAAAATTTAGGTATAACTGATATCAAAATCATAATCTTTTTTACTTTTGGAATATTATCAAATTCATTTTTAGGGCCATATCTCCCTAATCTATGTTTTCACAAATCTAGTTTCCAAGGTTTCTTCTAAACTTCCTATGATACCAAGTGTAATGACCCCAAATCTAATCACCCAGTGCAAGTACCTTAGTTTATTACATTGTCATATTATACAAGAAAAAATATCCTAAAGTATAGAATAGATTAGTATTTTTTGAAAAATAGATACATATATTAAAACTTGAAATTAAATAAAACATATTGATTCCTTTAATAACACTATTATTCTCCTAGATGATCCCTGTATGTCATTCATAATATACATCTTGACGTCTTATGGAAAAATAAAACATAATAAAGTGGTCATATCAGATGCCCAGTAAGGGTAAGAATACAAGGAAAGATATCATAAATAATAAGAAAAGGTGAATAAATAAGAATGAATGAAATTAAAACATAATCTTGAGCATAATATGGAAGGAATAAAATATGATAAAATAACACATTATTAATAAACAATTCAAAATTATACTTACCCATGGATATTATTCTAGTCAAATAATCAGTTGGATTATCAATAATTAATCTCATAAATATGTAATTCATAATGTGGGACATAATAAACATACTATCAAGTCCATGACCAATGAGTCTACATAAATGGATAAGGTATCGACTAGAACCTGGTCTAGTTTGTCTCTTGAGACCTACCGATGCATCGAGAGGCTATATAAGGCCCCTCATGACATTTAATAATTCTAATGAATTCGTCATTTGAAAGGGGTGAAACATAATCAACATATAAACTAATATTGAAAGTAGCATATGAAATGTACTTAATTTCCCTAATTAGTAAACATAGTAATAAACTATCCAGAGTAATATGGTGAATGGTATCAAGATAGTGCATCTTTAATCAAAATAATCATAAAAATATTTAATAAACTATGGTATATGGTATTATAATAGATCAACCTTAATTAATCATAAGATTCAATAGAGGGTGTTGTCATAGAAGAAAATAATCTTACAAAATCATTGCCAATTTCTTGAGAGAAATGCCCTTCTTACTTTGGAATCATTTATTAAAAAATACACACAAATTATTAAGGAAAAAATTTTCTTTGGAAATAACCTTATAAACTTGTAAGTATTCTTGAAAACATTAATATGTCATGAATGTGTAAAAATCATCTCATGCCGTAAAAGTATAAAAAAACATTTCCTTTAAATTTTGGAAAAAACATTTAAAAGAGTATTTTTAAGAGAAAGTAAAAGCATTAAAAAAATGAATCAATTATGTGTATTAGTAATAAATCCACATAAAACAAGTTTAAATACAACTTAAGATAATCAAAACTTATTTGAAACATAATCATAGCATGAAATAATCATTTGAGTATATGTTTAAACCAAAGAATGGAAATTGGGTTAAGAATTCCCTTACCACTTTGCAAACAGTTGAACCACATTCCAGATAAAATTAATGATCATAAAATTAAAAAATAAATACCATTAAGATATATATTTTCAAGATATGATATATAAAAGGGAATTATACATAAACCACACACAATAAATAAGTGGTGAATAATTTATATCTCACAGAAATAAAAGTGAGATGATAAACCCTTACCTTATGTATAAAAGTGTTCTGAACATATACTTAATGCACTGGATAATAAAATTAAATTCATTAATTTTATAATTAAGATCCTATTAAACATATATTTTATTTATTATAATTTTATTTGGTTCAATTATGTTCATTTGTTTGAGTTTTAGTGTTTAATAGTTTTGTTCCGAGAACGTTCGTTTCATGGATTTCATGTTCGATTTAATTGTGTATAATTATGGTAGTTCTTGTTAAATTGGAATAAATATAAATAATTTGAATTAAAAGGTATTAAATTATTTCCATAAATTTAAATGGTCCCATATATCATTTTTTACATGAGTATGATTTATTAGATAAAACATTGATGAAAAAAATGATTAGTTTATTTTGGCAGTTTTTACGACCATTATGAATTAGTATTGTTTTATTTAATAATATATTTATATAATGGTTCCAAATCATTAAATAAGTATTAATAAAAATATTATAATATGTTTCAACCATAAAAATGGTTTTATGTCCAGTCTTGAAGGTGTTAATGGAAAATTAAAATGCATCATCCACGATGGTGGTAAATTGACACATCACATGTGATGTTTTCATTTTTAGAATAGAAGGGATAGGAGAGGGGGTTTGACGGTGGATATTCCATTAACATAATAAAATTATAGTATATATAAGATAATGGATTTATTATTCATGTTTTAATATAATAGGTAAGGATAATTTAAGAAAATACAATATATTAAAATAAATTAAAAGAGAATGAAATAGGATTTTACCTCTTGTATAGCGTCTCCTTGAGAATATCCTTAGAGAGCCTAAAAATGGTCTTTTAGTGTGAATAAAAAGACCATAATGTGGGGAATAGGTTTTTAAGATGAATTGGGTAGAATATGAGCAACCTACAAGGCTTATAATGTGAAAGGAGAAGGAATGGTGTGGGGTGACATTTATAGTGGAAGAGAGGGGTTTTTTGATTATTTTATTCATTAGTTTATTATATTGGATCAAGACTACAAATAGTATTAATTATTGTAACTAAATAAAATAACTAGAGCATAAGAGTTTGAGATAATGGACAATTACATCATCTATTACTCAACCATTAATCAAAAATTCATTTATTTAATTATAATTTTATATACCACGAATTACTATATTTCACAGTTCACCAAAAAATTCAACTCTTTTAGAAAGATCAAAAAATATAAACTTTTCCATTTATTGATGTGTAGAATTAAAAAATGGTCTCATGTTATGAAAATAATTTCTAAATATTAGAAATTTATTTCTTAAAGAAGATCATCATTTATTCAAATAATACCGATTTTAATATTATAACCAATTTTACAAAACTTTGAAAAATTAATTGTTTTCTCATAAAATTATATTATAATTATAATGAAAAAAATATTAATTTAGGATTATATTTTATGATAATTAATTTTATAATAAATAATTATATTAATTAGAAAATTTTAAATAAACATCCACGTTTCACAAAAACACCAATACTTAATTTATCGTTTTTAAAACATTTATTTACTTATTCTATGATATAAATATATCATATTTCCATTTATGAGATACCTAAATTTTATTTATAATTTTATAGGAGAGTTTATTATTCTAATGTCTACATTACTATTCCGAATGATTACATTACTATTCCAATAGTCATGCTAATATATAATAGTATAAAACAGTTCATTTGTGCAGTATAAACTATCAAATAAATTGAACTTATTTAATAAGATATATATAATAAAATCTCGGGATCTTACATTCTGAGCTTCAAAAAATAAAAACAATGTTAACTCCTTGTTTTTATTATCTACATAATGGAAAACCCAAGTTATGTAAAGGCTATTATAACTACATAAAGGTGATCCCAAAGTAAATAGGTAATTCTCATATGGATTATTTATAGAAATTAAAAGAGGTTTTGAGATACTAAACTTGTTGATTATTGTTGTGGTTATCTAAAATTAAAACATATATCATGATAATTTATATCATGATTCAAGGATAAATAAGAAGAAATTCAAAATTCATGTTATAAAAGATCATGCATGGATATAAAGGAGGAAGAAGAATTGTGATCCTTCACTTTGAGAATAAAACCATGGCCAAAACTATTTCATGTATTCATATATTCATACTATTCATTAATGCATGTGAATTATCATGGATATAAAGATAAATAATTTATTGATATGATAATTCTGATTTTTTTAATGCACATGGATTTTTCATGTAGTTACGAGATGTTATGAAAGTGGAGGAACACGCATTCCAAATATGATATTTTTTTGTTCAAAATATTAAAAGACTGATAATACAGGTGTTTTAACATAAAAAATATATATGGAGAATTTAATTAATGTATTCATATGTTATCTAGTGAATATGAAAATAAATGGTGAGTAATAATAAGTTGAAGGATGTTGAGAATTTTGAAAAGACCCAAGAGAGAAAGAGTGAAAAAAATTTTGTATCGAAAAGATATAGAAGAATAAGGAATAAGGACCTAATATTGATCACTACTATGTAAGAATTAGAATAATAAAAAGTGTATAAATGCAACAGTTCATGTTGATTATAATAAGGAGGAAACACAGTGACATTGATCTTGAAGTTGAAATCCAGGGAATAATTTTTTTATTGTTAAAAGAAATATATGAATTAATATTACTATTTAGGATGCACATATTCCATTGGAAGGCTATGGTGTATTATAAATTTATGGTTATAAACTTATTCCTTTAATCGTAAGTATTATTTACAGTGGATTATATAACAAACCTACTCTTCATTTCATATTTAAACATGATTTATTATATAAAATGCACTTAATACAACTCAAAAGACCAAGAGGTCTAGTGTATTTGTGAAATTAGGTACATTAAAAAACAACTTAAAACATGAAAAGAAATGAATTTATTGAAAAACTATTTTATATTTCCAAAAAATTCCTTTTTTACTTAACACTGCATGGGATAATCTAAGGATATACATAAGAAAGGAATGTGCTATAAATTGCAGTAGGAGAATAAAAAATGCATAACATGAGGAATACAACATTTGTTAGACAATAGGAATATAAATTTAAAATAAAAATAACTTGAATAATAAGGAAAGATATAACATGACAATCATAACATGGGAAATGTGGAAACAACATACAACATGATATTATCACGAGTCAAGGCTCATTTCACATGGAGGAGCATGAGTCAAATCTCATTGCCCATCGAGGTGGATGGCTTGAAGATCATTGAACATGAATGATAATGATTCAAAAATAATTATACATGAATTATAATGAGTCAAATCTCATTTCAAATGATGTATCATGATACTAAACATTACCCAATGCATTGGAGCGCTATCAGGGTGCACCCTTCATAATCATTTCATTTTTATGCTTAAGTGTTCCACATAAATCATAAAACATAGATTAATTAATCATTATAATTTATTAAAAGATCAAGGAAATGTTAAATAAATATATATAGATCCAAAATAATAAATTATAAGTACATAATGGTGAATACCCTTGATAGAGAAATGGGTATGGTATTCACTACAAAACGATTTTGGCTTGGAAAATCACGGTGCAATTTCGACAGCATAACGACGTCATATATAAATTACTAAAATGGATTGATGAGAGATAAAGAGGTATCTAATAATTTATACATTAAATGGAAATTATGACGGATATTTAATTAAATTCCCCCACATATGTAATTGGAAATAGAAGGTGTATGAAATTAAAAAATCTTGAAGAAAGAGGAGAAAGAAAATGAACCCTTGTGAAATTTTCGCATGGTAATGGGTGTGCATAAAGGATCATAGGGTGGATTAATGATATTTAAAAGAAGGTAAAATCATTTATACAAAAAATTAATATTAAAATAATCATATAACATAATATCCTAACATATTAAAATGGAATTTAAGAATCATAATATAAAATAAGTGCTTGAATAAAAATGAGAACAGAGAAATACCTTAAGGAATTTTGGCATAGTGATGGATTAGGTAAGGGTACAAATTATGGGTAATAAATGATAAATATTAAAAATAACATCAATTGGGAATAAAGTTAATGATTAAAAATGAACATAAATAGAATCAATTGAAATTAAAAGAACTAATATCAAAGAAGGTGATTGAATTCAAAGGTGAAGAGAGAAATAAATTACTTGGATGTGTGACTCCAAAGTCTTAGAATATGATTATTTGGAGCTTGGGGAACATTTTTAGGACTATAGGGAATATAGGGAAGAGTTTTGATGAGCTCTAAGAAGTTTGAGTGGTGATAAATGGGATCTTGTTTGGGTTTATATTGGAAAGGAGGGGGATTTCTTTATTATTTTGGTTTTGGACACAGCATAATAAAATATTCAAAAACACAATCCATATCATGTTTTTACCATGTTTTTTTTGAAATGGGGAGTGGTATAAATTATTTTATATTTCCAAGTTCCTAACTTATTAAAATATTTCTGTTTATTATGTGGAGGTGGGTCAGAATCTTAAAGAAATGAATTTAAAATCATAAAATATATTATATGTCTTGGAGGATTCATAATAGACATAAAAAATAAATAAAATAAAGTTTAAACCAAATTATTTTAAATATAAAACATATATTTGGACAAAGATACCTTTTATTTTATTTACTACACCATTATTGAGTCATTATGATTTCATACAACACACCATATATTTATACGGTATTTAATTTTTACCCAAAAATTCGAGTCTCAGAAAATAATGAAAAATTCACCATTGGATATTTTAAACATAATGATTCCAAAAATAAGATTAATTTTATCTAAATAATTTTATAAATATGTGAATTTTCACTTTTAAAATAAAAATTGATAGTTATAGAAAATTGACGGGTTTTCATAATAACAGTTTTCAAACAATAAAAAAAATTACATTTGACTTCCCAAAATTTATATGATCATTTATATTTTTAAAATATAAATTTAATATTAATATTTTATTAAAATAATATTTATTTTAAAAATCCATTAATTCTTCAAAATAGATTTCCCAAAAAATACTATTTGTGCTTTAAAAATCATTAACAAAGTAACAATAATAGAAAGGAAATAAGTTCACTATTATATAATGAATAATGTATAGAATATTATTTCTAGGATCTTGATACATATCCCATTATTACACCAGTATAATCCCTAAGTGTAAGGTGCATGATGGTGGGGATTTCATGGGTCCGTTCGAATAACATGGTTTGGGCCGTGGTCTTAATGAGCTTGAACTTCTCCCATAAATGGTTTCGATCATGGTTAAGTTATTGGATATCAGCTTGGTCTTAGTATAAGGAAAACCCATAAATGTTATCTCCCTAAAAATCTCTCATAAATGGGATTCATTGGGTACAATCCTACTAGATGAGTCTATCACTTCCTTTATATGTGTCAAAATGATCTGTTAAAACCCTATATTTATACCAGTTATGTGATCACTGTTCAATGACTATGTTATCATTGGTAACTATACTTAACGGTAATTTAAATCCAATTGGATAAAATAAAATATAATACATGCATGTGTTTTATATATCCATTAAATCAAAAAGTGGAATTTTATTCATAACATTTTTGGTTGTTACAACCTCCCCCCCTTAAGAAATTTTTCCATGAAAATTTCCTTTTTTCCACAATAAATCATATGATGGCAACTCTTATTCATAGCCTCCTCTAGTTCCCATGTTGATTATTCAAACTTGTGGTTTTACCACAACACCTTAACGAGGGGCATTGACTTATTTCATAGAACATTTTCTCTACGATCTAATATCTTCACCTGCTACTCCTCATATGAAAGGCCATTATCCAATGTCCCCACCTCTGGATTGAGTACATGTGATGGGTATGGGATATACTTCCTTAAGAGGGATACATGGAATACAACATGTACTTGAGACATGTTAGGTGAGAGTGTTAGTCGATAGGCCACTTCTCTAATGCGATCAAGGATCTCAAAAGGGCCGATGTACCTTGGGCTAAGCTTTATATTCTTCCCAAATCACATCACACTCTTCCATGGAGATATGTGGAGAAATACTATGTATCCAACATTGAACTCTAGGTCACATCAATGATTGCCATCATATATATTTTGTCGACTCTGAGCAACTTTCATGTGCTACTGGATGGTCTTAACCTTCTCCACCATTTATTTGACAATTTCTAGACCTAGAAGTTTTCATTCCCCAACTTCATCCCAATATGCTGGTGTTTTGTACCTCTTCACATAAAGGGCTACATAAGGGGCCATTTTGATTCTCAAATGGAAACTATTTTCATAAGATAACTCTACCAGAGTAAGATGTTAGTCTCATCCACCTTTGAGGTCCATTGAGAAAGCTCTCAACATGTCCTAAAGTGTTTGGATTTTCCACTCATATTGGCCATCGGTTTGAGGGTGATAGGCCATAATGAAATTTAGTTTAGTGTTTAGAGCATGTTGGAGAATTTTATAAAACCTAAAGGTGAATCTTGGATCTCAATCAGACATAATCAATAGTGGTACTCCATGAAAACTTTCCACTTGTCTGATTATATTCATCCCATTTATCTAGTGATAAATCCTTTTGAATCGCAATGAAGTGTGTAATCTTTATAAGATGATCTATAATAACCCAGATAGAATTGTTTCCTTTAGATGTCTTAAAAAGTATGGTGAAAAATTCCATGGTGATGTATTTCCATTTTCATGTTGGTATGGGTAATTGTTGCAACATCCTCTTATATTTCTTCAATTCAGCCTTCGCTTGATGACATACCAAACACTTTGATTTATATTCAGTGATCTCCTTCTTCATGTTATCCCACCAATAGCGCTCTCAGAGATGTCGATACGTCTTTGTGTTTCCTAGGTGAATAGAGTAAGTGAAACTATTTTCTTTATCCAAAATTTATTTCTATAACTCAAGATTTGATGGAAAACATAGTCTTAACCCAAATTTCACAATTACTTCTTCATTAATATTGAACTCTAAGGATTTACCTTTTCTGATAGTTTCCACTTTATTTTGAATTCCCACATCATCTTTTTTATCGTCTTTTTACATTACAAAAGAGACGGTTGAACAATCATTTGTGAAAGTATTGATGATGTTCCTTTGTTTATGATTCCCATGTTCATATTCTTCAAGTTTTGGGTGATAAGATTGTTATCAATTCTTATCAATGATAAAATTGTTTGGTCCTTTATACTTAGATAATATACCACCTTTTTCACTTTCCTAGGATAGTGGTGGATTGAGCAATTGTAATACTTGATGAGCTTAAACCATATTCATTGGTGAATATTTATCTCTTTATATTGGAATATATATTTGAGACTTTTTTGATACGGATATATTTCACACTTC
This sequence comes from Viscum album, assembly GCA_963277665.1. Taxonomy (NCBI): domain Eukaryota; kingdom Viridiplantae; phylum Streptophyta; class Magnoliopsida; order Santalales; family Viscaceae; genus Viscum; species Viscum album. The sequence continues at coordinate 455,249,154 of OY728129.1, read as the reverse complement.
TCCCCAAAGAGATAATGCCGCTATAATTTTAATGAAAATATCACAACTGCTAAATCCATATCATGTGTGGGATAATTTTGCTCGCAAATCTTCAACTTCCTTGAGATTTAGGCAATGCATTTTTCATTTTTCATCAACACACATACAAATCCTTTCTTTAAATAATCACTGAAAATTATGAAAATATCTCCACTTATGGGTAATGTGAGAATAGGGGTAGTAATAAGCCCCATTTTCTACTCTATGAAGTTTCTTCACATTCAACATTCCATGAAAATTTGACTCCCTTCCGAGTTAGCTCGGTAAGAGGGTTTCACAATTGTGGGAAATTTATCACATATTGAAAATAATATTCAGCTAAACCAAGGAAGCTATGAATATCTGTCACATATGTTGGACTCAAACATCCTTAAATTACTTTTTTTTTTCAAAGGATCCACATATATCCAATTACTTGTAATGATGTGCCCTAAGAATGATACTTCCTTCAACTAGAACTAACACTTTCCATTCTTTGCATAGAGTTTCTCCTTTAACAAGGTCTTAAGAAATGTGCTTAGATACTCCTCATCTTCCTCCTTAGTTTTGAATTATATTAGAATATCATCTATAAATACTACCAAAATTTTTTCAGGGTAATCTTTAAAGTCTCTATTCATCAAGTCTATGAATATTTTTGGAGCATTAGTGAGTCCTAATGAGATCACTATAAACTCATAATGCTCATACCTTGTATGGAAAGAAGTATTGAGGATATCCTCCATTTTCACCCTTACTTGGTAATATATTGACCGTGGATCTATCTTGGATAAGTATTGGGATCCATGTATATGATCAAACAAGTTATCAATTCCCGGAAAAGTATACTTTTTATTTATTGTGATTTTGTTGAGCTCACGATAATCAATGTAAAAGTGAATTGACCCATCCTTCTTCTTGACGAAGAGAACTAGTGCACCCCATAGAAAAGAACTTGGGTGTATAAACCCTTTTTCAAGATTCTAACATAGTTTTTTCTTTATATCTTCATGTTCCACAACATCTATTCTATACGGAGTCTTGGATATTGGCAATACCCCAGGTATAATTTCGATAAAAAATTTGACTTCTCAACTATAAGGAAGACTAAAAAATTCCTCGAGTAACACATCATAATATTCCCTCACAATAGACATGTCTTCAAAGATGATCCTTTCTTTAGACTCAATAATTTGAGCTAGATATGATTTCTCATAAGGAAGTAATATCTATGATTGAGATGCTGGTGCTAAAGAAGATTCATCCTCCTCTATGCACTTGTATAGAGTTGGGGGTCGATTCACCATATGGAGAGTGATTTCCCTCTCATGACAATGTATTATTGATAAATATAGAGAAATCCAATAGATTCCCATAATTGCATCAAATTATACTTAGGGAAGTATGGAAAGGTTTTTTGGGAAGTTCAATCTATTAATTGTGATAGGGGAGGAGTTATATACATAGTATGAAATAATTTCCCATTTTTTCATCTTTACCGGCTTCTCAACTTCCATTCTTTGTGGTGGAGTTTGAATAATTCTACTAACCTTTTCTTATATAAAAGAATGTGTAGAACTAGAATCAAAAAGTATATTTGATATTCTTGAATAAATAACTAACATACCGATCACCACTTGATTACTAGGATTCAATTTTGTGATAGTGATGGAAAAATATCGCCCTTGCTAGCTTGGAGGTTTTTGGTGTCCTCCTAAAACCCTTATCATAGGGAAATGCTTTACAAATTTCCCTGGTGCCTTGTAGTTGTAGAAATAAACAATATGTTGAGGGTTGACTGGAGAATTCCTTTCCTCTATCGCATTGGTGGGTTTCTCCAGTCATCAATTATTATCCAGGTTCCCTTCTCTTCCACACCTAAATCATTTCCTTGACCCCCTTAGAAAATTTCCTGGGTTCTTCTTTTCTCACCTTTGACATGTGGGATTCTATAATTTATTTCCACCGTTATATTTATCTATCAAACTACTAGAATTAAATACCACTTTCTGATTCTTATCCCCATGATACCCCTAAGATTCACCTATTTCTATCTCGACTTTGAGGGAGCATCGGGAAATTTCCTCATATCTATCAAAGTAATAGATTTCCAAGGATTTTAATAGGCTAGGCTTTATCCCACCAAAGAAGCGATCAACCTTGCATTAGAGGGTAATGAAAAAACCACAGGCATGTTGTGCAATTATTGTGAAGTTTTACTTGTATTCCCCAACAGATTCATTATCCTTTTTCTTGAGTGTAAGGAAATATCTTTCCTTCTTTAGACAGAGGGTGAGAGGAAAATATTTATTGATTTTTTTCCGGAATTCCTTCCACTCCATTGGTTCGATCTCTTCCTCAGGCTTCAAATTATTTATCAATGTCCACCACTGATCAGATTCACCCCCATACAATAAACTGCAAGAATAACATTCTCATATTTGTAACAATGAAGGATATAGAAGATATTTTCAATATAATTGATCCATTGCTCCATGATTAAGGGATCAAATGTTCCATTGAATGTAGGATACCTTTGTCACATGAAGCTCTCAAATTCAGGTTGCTCTCTCTTTGGGGGGGGGGGGGGGGTTGGGAATGCCTCCTAGTACAGGTTTGTATTCAGAACTTGGGTTAACTAAGTGAGTATCATAAAAAAGTTTTTGATTCTTTCTCCCATAAGTCTGGGCATCTCATTAGGGAAATCCTCACACTTCCCCTCACATCGGTTGTTAGCACAATTCCTCATATATTCAGACATTGGCTAGAATAAAAGGAAAATTAGTGATGAGTATCTAATATAGTTAAACATATAAAGGGGAATTCAATGATATTAAAGGGATAACTTATAAAGTCCATTTATCTCCTTCACTTTGGGGTTTCTAAGCTTCAACCAATGTTATACACAATATACTTCCTTACATATATTCCTATGGGATTTTCTTACTCCATTAATAATGGTTTGTAATGAGATTATTAATTTACTAAAGAATATACCTTAAGAGTGTCATACTTGGCATGAAGTAAGGCCCTTTTTCATGTACTAGGTTACCCCGCGTTAAGACCAGAACACCTCGTCAATTTTTTTATTCCTTGGTACATCTGTGTCAAAACCACATCGACTTGTAATATCGAGACATATATGTATTTACTTCAAAACCACTTTCTCTATACTCACCAAAATTTTGGGATGTTCTATTTTACTTAGTCTTATACATAAGGGTTTTCACTAGGGTTTTATAATCCTAATACCAAAAATAACCAAACCTATCATTTGATACCAACTATAACAACCATGCTCTTTATTTCGTATTTAAACATGATTTACTACATAAAATTGAACTAAATACAACTCAGAATATCGAGAGCTCTTTTGTATTTAGTAAATTAGGTATATTAAATAACAACTTAAAATATGAAAAGAAACATATTTATTGAAATTTTTTTTATATGGTGACAACATTCCTTCATACTTAACACCATATGGGATAACCCGAGGACATACATAATAAAGGGGCGAGCTATAAATCCCAGTAAGGGAATAAAAACGGCATAACATAAGGAATAAAAAACATGTTAGAAAATATGAATATCAATGGGATATAAAAGGAAAATTAATAATAAGGCATGACATTGCATGATAATCATAACATGTGAAATGTGGCAAAAACATACAACATGTTATTTTCACGAGTTAAAGACTCATTGCACATGGAGGAGTATGAGTCAAATCTCATTGCCCATGGAGGAGAATGAGACAAATATCATTAAAAATGAAGGAGAATGTGTCAGATATAATTTCACATAAATTAACATGATTAAAATATCATTGAACATGATGCATCATGATACTATACATTACCCAATGCATTGGTGTTCTATTATGAAACATCCTTTATAATCACTTTGTTTTCATGCTTAAGTGTGCCACATAGATCATACAAAATGGTTTCATTAATCATAATAATTTATTCAAAGAGAAAATAAATGTGGAAGAAATAAATATATATCAACAATAAATAAGTATATGTGCATAAAGGTGAATAACCTTGATAGAGAAATGGGTATGTTATTCACTACATAATGATTTTGGCATGGAAAATCATGGTGCTATTTTGACAACATACTAATGTCATATAGAAATTCATAAACTGGGTTGATGAGAGAGAAAGAGGTATCTCATAATTTATACATGAAATGGATAGTATTAAGGACATGTAAGTACATTATCCAACTTAGGTAATAGGAAATAGAAGAAGTAACACAATAAACAATCATGAAGAAAGAGGAGAAAGAAAAAGAACCCTTGTGAAATTTCAGCATGGTAACAGGTGTAATTAAATGATCATAGGGGGTTTTAATGAGAGGGAAAGGAATATAAAATCATTTATAAACCAAATTTATAGTAATTTAATCATGTAACATCATATACCAACATATGAAAATGTAATTTAATAAGCATAATATAAAATAAGTGCTTGAATGTAAATGAGAAGAAAGAAATCCCTTACAGAATTTCAGAATAGTAACGGCTTAGGCATGGGTCCAAATAAGGAAGAATAAATAATAAATAAAAAAATAACATAAATTTTATAGCAAGTTAATTATTAAAAATTAATTTAAATACAATCAATTGAAATTAAAATAACTAATCTCAAATAATGTGCTTGAATTCAAAGGGGAGGAGAGAAATCCATTACTTGGATGTGTGGCTCCAAAGGCTTAAGAGAGACTTATTAGAAGCTTGGGACACCTTGGGATCACTATAAGTAATATTAAACATAGTGTTTATGAGCTTTAATGAGTTTTAGTGGAGAAAAATGGGGCTTGGGTGGGTTTATATTGGCAAAAGGGGGATTTCTTTATTATTTTGGTTTTGGACACTACATAATAAAATAATCAAAAACAAAAACCATACCATGGTTTCTGGAAAATAGGAGTGTTATACATTATTTTATAAGGATAAGGGATGAACTTATTAAAATATTTCTGTTTCTTTTGTGGAGATGAGTATCACTCTTAAAGAAATGATTTTAAAATCATAAAATATATTATATGTCTTGGAGGATTCATAGTGGAATTAAAAAATAAATAAAATAAAATTAAAATCAAATTATTTTAAATATAAACAATATATTTAGCTGAATATACACTTTATTGTATTTATTACATTATTATTGAGTCATCATGACGTCATAAAACACACCATATATTTATATGATATTTAATTTTTTACTTAAAAAATCACCTGTCTTAGAAAATTATGAAAAATTCGTCGTTGGAAAATTTCGATTTCTTGATTCCAAAAATATTGTTCATTTTATCTAAATAATTTTCTAAATATTTGAATTTTCACTTTTAAAATAAAAACTGATATTTTTTGAAAATTAACGGTTTTGACAGTAATAGTTTTCGAGCTATAATAAAACTTACATTTGACTTCATAAAAATTATATGATCATTTATATTTAAAAAAAATAATTTAATAATAATAATTTATTAAAATAATATTTATTTTAAAATTTCATTAATTCATCATAATATATTTCCAAAAAAATACTATTTTTTGTTTTAAAAATCATTTACGAAGTAATAATAATGAGAAAAACATAAGTTAATTATTCTATAAAAAATAATGTACATAATATTATTGATAGGTTCTTGATAAATATAACTTTACTAAACAAGAATAATCCCTAAGGTGTAAGGTGCACGATGATAGGGATTTCATGGGGCTATTCGGTGAACAAGGTTTGGGTTGTGATCTCGATGAGCTTGAACTTCTCTCGTAAACGATTTCACTCATGCTTAAGTTGTTAGATATCATCATGGGATTGGTCTAGGGAAAATAAAAAAATGATATCTTCCTTAGAAAAATTGATAAATGGGATTCATAGGGTATAATCCTACTGGATGAGACCATCACTTCCTTTGTCTGTGTCAAAAGGATTTTTTAAAACCCTATATTTATTTTAGTGCCATGATCTCTGTTAGATGGATATATTATCAATGGTAATGATAATTAATGGTTATTTAAATTCAATGGGATAAAATAAAACATAATAAGTGAATGTGTTTTCTATATCCATTAAATCAAAAAGAGAAATTTTATTCATAACAGTTTGGGTTGTTAGAGATTCCATATCATGGAAAGGATTAACTACTCTTATTGATTAAAAAACCTTATAAATTCTATTATTCCCTGACAATGTGTGCATATGGGTTTTTTTGAACTTAGAAGTAAATTAATCTAATAATTGAAAAATGTTATTTAAAATAATATTTTTTTTCAATAATTGACTCATCCCCATATCAATAATTTTATTGATCCTATGGGTGGATTTTCAATTGGAATCAAAGTCATATTCCCTTTGTTTGACTCACTATTATTTAGAGACTGAGGTGATTGTTTTATCTCAAATTCAAGATTTAGTCAATATAGTAAACTATAATTTAGTGAATATAAATGAGATTCCAATGTTTTATGGTAATAATTATCACATTTTAAAGGATTATATGCTACCGTAACTCTTATAATTGAGTATGGATGTTTTAGAGGCAAAATTTAACAGATTTACGCTTACTACTAAAGGTATTGACTTGGAAAAAAATTATAGAAGGAATATTGAGAATTATAGACTTTATAAATATTACATAATTTCATAATAATCTAGAATATTTTTCTAAAAGTAAAAGGTAGAAATATAGTTAAGAACTTGTGGGATAAACTTGAAAATATTTATGAAGGAAAAACCAAACTAAAATGAGAAAATATGTGAATTTGGATAATAAAATTTCAATATCTAAAGATTAAGAGTAATTAAACTTTTGATATATTTTTCCTAATATCTAATTAAATAGTAAGAAATACCATAATATTTGGTGATATGTCGGAAGATTCAACTATTCTTGGGAAGATTCTATGAATCTAGCTAGAAATGTTTGATGATAGAGTCTCGAACCTTATAGATAGAGATCATGATAGAGTTTCTCTTAATGATTTATATAGTATTCTCATAGAATATTAGATGAGTAAGGAAAATTTTACTAAGTATAAGTGAAAGGTTGAAAAATAATATCTCTTTTAAAGACTAAAATAAGGAGAAAATCAAGAAGAAATACACAGATGTTAAAATTGGTAGTTCTCACATAGAAGAAGAAGTAAATGAAAAGTTTGGAGAACATTTTTCAGTATTCTATAGAAATGTGATAATTAAAATAATAAAGTAAAAGGAAAGTATTTCACTAAAATGATTTCGGTGTGGTGCTATTGGACACATTGTAGAATAATGTGCCACATTAAGAGGAAAAAAATTAGTGATGAAGAAGATGAAATATCTTGAAGATCCTTGAAGAAGAATAATGAAATGTAAAAGAATAATTATAAAGGTAATGGAAGGAAGTTATCTAAATATAAAAATTTAATATTCTTATCTATGTGTTAAGGAAGTGATGAGAGTAATGGTAGTGAGAAAGTTGAGACTTATACTGAAGATGATGAGAGGATTCTTATTGCTATGGTAAATGGTAAAAATTTCCATAGTGATAAAATTTTGAATTATAGAAGTTAATAGAAAAAAATCAGATGTATTTCATGTTAAATATGTAGTTTAAATAATGAATATCAAAAAATTTAACTCTTGAAAATGATATTAGGATGTTGAAAATTGATGATCGACATATTGACAAAAAAAAGTTGAACATGTTAAAAAATATCCAGGTATCTAAAAGAAATAAATGGTCTAAAGAATTTAATTTATTATGAAATTACATTTAACAACATTAAGGAAGAGAAAATTAAATATAAATATAATTAACTTGATACTATTTAATATAAATTAGTGAGTATTGAGAAAGAACTCAATAATGTCAGATATAATTTTATGAAATCTACCCAAGAAGTTTGAGAAAGCTTAAATAAATAATGAGATCAATAATAATAGATAAAATATCTCTAAAAGGAATAAAATAACATTTAAAATTATGGAATAATGTTATAGAATAAGGATCAAGTTATTTAGACTAAATGTGTGGCTAAATAAATTAAATCATAGAAATATGAAAATTCTAGGAACCTAAACTTAAATAAACAAATGCTGAAATGGTTAGATCTCAAGATGTTGAGAATAATTTTATGTTGAATAATAAAATTATAGGAGTTCAAAATAATTTGGTTCAAAAAAGAATAATACAATAATGTTGGTCAAAATAAGGAAGAAATGAAAGTATCATATTTTAGACAGAAAATTTTTAATAGTGGAAAATATGCCTATTATTGCTACTATTGTAAATATAAAGGATTTTAAAATATTGAAAGAATGTTTTGGTTTAATAATCATCATTTATATGAATCTAGGATTTTTAGGTATAATTTACGGGGACTCATCCCACTTATAGAAAAGAAATCTAGAAACAACCTGAAAATCCTAGATTGAAGGTTGAGAATTGATTATAGCCTTCAGAAGAAAGATATGAAAGCTGTTATATGCTAGGTCACCTTAATTAGGGTTTACTCACCTTGATACTATCCCAACTAAGAAAAATAATAAATATTTATAAGCCTTAGTGGAGGAAGTCAATAATCAAGGAATAATATATTGTTGTAGGTTTATAACTTATTGCATTGAAAATTGAATTTCCATGGATACTAAATAGTGGATTCTCTTTAGATATAAAAGGGGACTTAAATTTGTTGAGTAATTATTAATATCAAGAAGAGGGATCAGTTAAATTTATGAATTATGGGTTAGTAGAGATAAAAGGGGTTGGTTTATTTGTGACTAGTAATAAAAATATAGAATCAAAGAATAAGTTTTATTTGGTGGGATAAAACAAAACCTGTTAAGTGTTTCTCAGCTACATGATGAAGTGAGGGAGGTATTTTTTTTAAAAAAAGGTTTCTTAGAGAAATATTTTGAAGATGGTATAATTTTTATCTAATTAAAAATAACAAAGGGAAACTTATTTCAAGTAGGATATGATCAGAATTCATTCTACTTTAGTGTAAAAGAAAAAAATGATTCACGACAAAAAATGCCTGTCTATATTTTCCAAAGGAATAAGAGAATTATTACTCAAAGATAAAGTTTTCATGATGTTCCTAATATAAATAAAGGAATGGAATAGATATGATCTATAGTATAGAAGAGGAATATTGCTAATTCTTGATATAATAAATTTTAGATTCATACATCCCAACCCTTAGAGCTTATTCATTATGACATCTGTTGACCAATGAGGAAGAAATCGGCAAATAAAGATAAGTATTTTATTTTATTTATTAATTAATTCACTCTCATTACTTTCATCATGTTTTTGAAACATTAATAAAATTCCTTTAAGATATTCAAAATTTTTAGGATAAGTGATAAAAATAATTATGGTCACTCTTTTAAGTAGATCCTTATAGATAATGGTACTGAGTACAGCAGTGGAAATTTTAAATTTTATCTTGATAAAAATGGTATTATTTATAAAATAAATTCACTATAAACACTAAAAAAAATAGTTTGGATGAATATAATAGTAAAATATTAGTAGATATGGATCAAATAACTTTGATAGAGCATGATACTTCTTGGTAATTTTGGAGGAAATTTATTGGAGTAGAATTTTATATTAAAAACCATTGTTATAATTACTAGATTATGAAATTTCACCATATTGGTTGTATTAAAAGAATAAAATAATATTGAATCACCTAAGGGTATTTTTATTCCATACATTATCAAATTCAAAGGTGAAAATATTGATAAGATTGATATAATAGGTGTTGATGGTAACCTTTTGGGCTATCCACCAAATGAAAGAGGATACTGATTCTACAACAAGGATACAAGGAGGATCATTAATAATTATAATGTTAACATGTTATAAAATTCTAATAAAGAGGACTCACATGAAATAAAAAGTTTCATAGGTTATGAAGATGAATTTATGTTTATTAAAAAACAAGATGATGTTGTAGGAGATGATAGAAATTCTAAAGAAATTCAAGTTCAAGATGATGATTTAGATAACTCAAGCGATGAGGAGAATCAACATTCATCTCATCCAAGTATAATAAGTCATGTAGAGGTTTAAAAAATCATTATAGAACAAAAATAATAAGTTTAAACTAGTATTTATTTGATGAAAACATCACATACCTCATTGTTTTCACTGGTTGAACCAGGGGATGTTGATGAAAGATTAGAGTATCAAGAATTGATTGATTCTATGAATTAATATTTAAACCAAATAAAGAATAATAATACATGGGAATTTCTTTGAAAACCTAATTACGATAATATCATTATAACTAAATGGGTATTCTGAAATAAGTTGAATGAAAAATTGGAAGTGATTAGAAATAAATAATGAATATTGAATAAAGGTTACTATTATGTTAAATAAGAGAATTTTTATAAGACATTTTAACTAGTTTATAATATTGAAACCTTATGAATGTTTTTTTTCTATTACTTCACAAAGATAATACATGATCTTTGAAATGGATGCCAAGTCTGTTTTCCTCAAAGTTGAGCTGGAAGAGGAGGCTTATGTTGAGAAACCATATGGTTTATTTCTCAGAGAAGAAGATATTCAACTTTCAAAGTTAAATTCGGATTTATATGGGATGAAAAAATCTCTTTGATCATTGTATTATAAGCTAGAATCATTCTTAAAGTGGATGAGATTAAGAAAATGAAGTGTTGACAACAAAATCTATATTGATGATGATAAAGGAGAATATCTCATTATTATTGTTTATATATTTGATATCATGTTTTTTTTATAAATTATGAAGTTATCAATGAAGGATTTTTTTAGGAGATGAAGAATCTTTTTGAAATGCACATGGTTGGGGAGATGATGTACTTTATTGTTTTATAAATTTCTCAAGATAAAGATCACATATTTTTTTCTCGTGAGTAGTGTTCTATGGAACTTCTTAAAAAAGTTGGGATAGAGGATTCAAGACTAGTTTATACACCCATTTTATTATTAACTAGGTTTCCTAAATAAAATTAAGTAGAGGAAGTGGATGAAATATAATTTTGAAATCAAATTAGAATTCTGTTACATGGAAACTTCAAGGTTGGATATAATTTATGTTTTCACCCTTTGTTTCATATTTAAAAGTTCACAAACAATATCGCATATTATAGATATAAAAATAATTCTTTGATATATAAAGATAAAAAATGATTTTATATTGAAATATAAAATTAAAGGAGAGATGAATTTGATCAGTTATATAAGTGTAGATTGGTAAGGAAGTATTAATAAAAAAAATACACATATGGGGGAGTGATATTTCTTTATGGTAGGAGAGTTTTTGGAAGATAAAAAAGTAGAATTATATGAATTTGATCATTACTGAACTAGAGTTTGTGGATTTAAGTATAAGAACCACTCAAGTTATATGGATGGAAACTCATCCATAAGACCTTATGGTTTAAGTGAACACACCTATGCCTTTGGGATATGATAATCAATGTGCTGGAAATTTATCAAATAATCATGTTAAACATTCAAATTCTCAAGCACATTGATATTAAATATCATATCATCATAGAGTTTGTGGGTAGAAATGAGTTAAATATAAATTTTTTTCCTACTTTTGATCAAATATTTGATGTGTTAACCAAACCATTTTCAAAGGATTCATTCAAAAATCTGAGTTTAAAAATGGGGATTTAATATCCCTTATCATAAGGATAACATATGGTGTTTTATACCTAATCTCATATAGTATTTGGATATTTTTTTCCAATGGGGAGAAAAATTGGCAACATAAATCTTTCATTATATAAACTATTACCATGTTTTTGTTAAAAGGAGAGAATATATATAGTGGTAGTATCCATTGTTATGTGTTTATATTATGAAGGAACATGTATACATATAGAGTTTTTTAAAATGGGTATGTTTTGAATTTATCATGGTGGATGTGTTGTGAATTTATTAAAATTTTTATTGAAGTGAATGCAAGAATTTGTTTTTTAATATGTTCCTTGGATATATATTTTTCAAAGTTTAGAAAATATTTTATAATGATGATGAAGTATTGATTGAAGGACAAGTGATAATTTCTTAAATTTTTTTTCAAGTAGTATCATTTTATCTTTTTGAACATGATTTATGTTCACCATACAACTTATTCATTTGAGAAATTAAATATTAATGTATCAAGAATTTTTTTGAAGGATATAATTTTATTTATTTATTATGTATATCATGGTTGAAGTCATGTATGTTTAGTGTAAATCCCTCAATAATTTGGAATCTTTTATATGAATGAAAATGTTTATTCTTTCCAAGAATTGATAAAGTTTTGTGTTGCTGAAATATTTTTTATTACTAATCAAAATAGAACTTCCAAGCCATGGGTAGTTATTAAGTTATATATTACCATGTATATGGGTAATTTGGGGACTTGTTATTGTGGAAAAAATGTATAAAGTTGAAAAATGTTTGTGTGATTTTTATGGAAGAACTTATATGTATTTTCATAGGCATGTTGTGTGATGGGTATGTTGTACATAAACAAGAAAGTAAAAACATATCACCCTAATAATAACCTGGAATCATGTTTCATTGAAAATAATTTTTTTAAATAATATTTAGTTTTATCATTTCAAGCATGATTCATGATGATAAAAAATGTTCAAATATTTAATTTTAATCTGAAATAATTTCTAAGTGACTTTACTCAAGTGTAATGTAGGATGGTTATTTGAAATGAAATTTTAGAAAATAGGAGTGGGACATGATGTTCTATTTGATGATTTAATTCCTTATGATGTTGATAGATTTTTAGGAAAATCTATTTTTCTGAATTGTGAATTAGAATTATTAAACCTGGTAAATATGAAGTGTTATCATAATAAATTTTTCTTGAAAGTTACCTACCATTTATTTAACATAATGTAAGCCCGAAGGCCTTATTTTTTTTATAAATATTATTGAAAATACCATTTTATAATTTTAGGGTTATCCTTTACATAGTCTGTAGACCTTGAGGCATTAGGACTTAATACATGACCATTGCATGCCGTAAGACCTGGCACCCAATAGAAATCCATACCTAGTTGATAATTAATTTTTTCCAAATCTTTGACCTATAGTGCTACTCAACTATTAATACCCACTCAAGATTTCATGGGTCCTAGTACCAATGGAAAATCCATACCCTATCATTCATCCTAATCCTATTACATTGTTGGTGGAAGATTTGTCTTTCTCTGACCTCATATGGGACTACATATGGATATCTAACCCTATTATTTCCCTCTTTCCATGGAGGGATCACCGCCAAGTTGTTGTTTCACTGTAGGAAACTGAGGGTCATCATGCTTCTCCTATTTGAGAAGGTCCACCATCAATCAATCACCATCAACCAAAGTCTGACACCATACCACCCACCGGAGAGTCTCCCATAGTTCTTTGGATGCACCTTCGCCAAAGCCGATGGTGAGGGCCACCACAAACTGAGGATCCCATCAGTGTTATCCTTGAAGTCCTCATTCCAATGCACCTATTCCATCGAAACCTCATCTAAGATGTCCTAACACCATCACCAATTGACGCCCCTATCCATCATCGGTCAACCATCAAACTTGCACCTCACACACTGAAATTAGACTAAAGACCTGCTAAGAATTAGTTGTGCCAAATGTTTTTGGTTAGTCGAGGATTTCATCCTAGGCTTTATGAAGGTTTTTATAGGTTTCCTTTTTCTACAAGTCCATAACCCAACTATCCCTACCATTTTTCTAAAAATAAATATAAAATGATCATTTTCAATGTTATTTCTTGTTTATATGATTATATGTTTTTTTTGTGATTATATTTTTGGAGTCATGTTCTATAAAAAAATAACCATTTAATGTGTTAACTCAAAGGTTTTTTTTGGAAATATAAAATTTTGTGATGATGTTTCTATTCTCTGAACTTAATCCATATGAAATGAATAGTGAAGAGGGGTGATTGATTACTGTTTTTTATTGACTGGTCTACTTTGGTTGTGTGTGTTTCCTTTTTTTGGGTTGTGTACTCTTGGTTATGGATTGTTATGGATAGTTTGGATATTGGAATATGATGTGGATTAAAGATATGATTGGTTGGATTTTTTAGTATGAGGAGTTATTACTATTGATGTTGTTAGTATGAGGAGTTATTACTATTGATGTGGTTTCAATGGTATGGCTAGTTGTGTGTTTGGAGTAATGTATAGTCTTTTGTGGTGAGATTTAAGTTATGATGGGTGTTGTCCATTACAATTTGTTTCCTTGGTTATCATGAGGTTATGTGCATAGTGTGATACAAGTGGTGTGGTTTTATGATTATTGGTAAGTGGTGATTTGGATTTGAAAATTGTTGTGGGAGCAAGCTAGTGGGGAAGAGTAGCATATTTTTTGATGTAGTTTTCTATGATTTTTCCACTGTGATGATTGATGTGATATGTGTGGTTCATGATAACCTTTTTTTTGATATAAAGATATGTCAATGATACACCATCAATATTTTCAGGATGGAAATCCTAATGAGGAATCATGGGATAGAGCCTTGATGAAATTTTAGCTATATGAAGTACTAAAGTTCAACAATGGATCCTCTATCCTTGATGCTGAGGATTTTTTGGAATATTTTGAGGTTTTATTTGGACTAGTGAAAACTCGAGATCTATTTTGAGTTTCATTATTTGTTGGGGAGGTTTATATGAATTCTGTAAGTTATGGAATATGGGGTTCAAAAAATAATAGAGTGAGGAAATCTTCTAGATCCAGATCACAACTTAGTACCCCCAGGTTAAGTAGCATGAGGTGTAAAATATATGGAGAGATAACCAGTTTCTGATATAATGTTTTGGGGAACCATCGGTATGGCTATCCCAAGAGTCATCATGTTTAATAGTCTTTTTCAGGGAGTTAGTTGTGGAACATTTTTAGTGAATCTAATCCTTTTACTAAAATTCATTTTATGGATTTTAAACTCCTTTAAAAGTGTGTGATTATTGAGATTTAATATTTAAAGTAATTTTGTTTTCATGAAAATCCTTTTAAATGCTTCCTTTCAAAAAAATTTCAAATGGGAATAACTCTAACTATTTTGAAAAATGATTTATTTGAAAAGAGTAACTGATGGGAATTTGATCATTATAAAGGGTAAATGGTGTTATTTATAGCATGTCCTAAGTTCACCATTCTTATTTGGGAGGTATCTATCATGGTTTTGAGGCTTTTAAGGTTTTATTATTATTATATAGATTGTGGTTTAGCCCTTGATGAGGGTGTTGGTTGTGTGTTTATTCTATTTGAGAGGTATATTACCTTTGTATGTAGGATTTAGTTTCTCCTTATTTGGGTTTGGTTTTGATTATTTTGTATGAGAATCATTTGAGAGGCATCTAATGTAATGAAATGGACCTTTCTAAACCATTTTTTTTGTTTTGGGTATTGGGGTAATCCAGAGGATGTTTGAGGAAGTAAAGGTAAATTTTAATCTAAAATTTCATTCAAGGGTTAGTTTTGTAGCTTGGAGGGATGTTTTGTTCCATGAGAGGTTAATTGGAAGGTCTGAATGTAGTGTGGTGTTGATGGTTGTGGGGTGGGACCCGGAGAGGTTGATTTTTTGTTCTATTTTTTAGTTATTATAGAATAGTCTTTCAGTTGTTCCATCGTATTAATCAAGAAATTTTATTTTATTTTTTTGGGAAGACCCTGCGACATGGTTGTAGATGCTGTGACATGGGGCTTATGGCTGTTGATATTGACGGTTCTTCCAATTTAGGTGACCCTATGTTGTGGTTCTTTTATTACACCATGGTGGGTTTGGGATTTTGTATTTAATAGATTAGTGACGAGCTTTGAAACTTGGTTCCTCTCTAGTTTTATTAGATCTAGATGTTGACTATGGCATGATTTATAAAGATTTGATTGACTAAAAATCAATACATATTGACTTTGACCCCTATATTATGAATTATTAATTATCCATCCAGGGTATAAATTCATAAGCTAATCAGAATGCCTCTAATTTACATAATTTATCTTAAGCCCTAGGTTATCTGAATTTTCCCTTTGTAGAATTTTGAGATCCCTTAGATTGGCCTTATCCCTTAGCTTATGGAGGTTGATTCCTTATGATCTAAGGTATGTTTCTTCCTTAATTATCTCTATTCTCTCCCATGATAATTCATCATAGAGGGGTTGTTTAGTGACATTGATTTGGTTTTTATGGGGGATCAATGGGGTTTAGATTTATTTGAGGGCCCTCTCACATGGATTGGGTCTTGTGGAAATCCACTCGTCCTCCTTGATTATGTAGTGGTTGGTATTCATTGGTTGAGGTAATAGATTTATAAACCTATCCCCTATCTTCTGTAATAATATTTCCAATTAGTTTGTTGTGATTCTTTCCAAACATGTTATCATGCTCGTCTTCTCTATTGTTTTGATATGTATTTATGAAAAATATTAATTTATGGGCATATGGAAGAATATATTGGAACACCCCTTAAATAATTATGTAAATTAAATGTATATGATAAATTATTTAAGAGAAAATTGTAAAGAAAATGGAGTTTCATGGGATTTATGTTTTTCATGTTATTTTATATATACTTTTTTATTAGTTAATTCCCAATTCTATGTTTTTCTATTTTTTAAACCATCAAATAAAATTTTCACCTTCATAATCAGATAACCATTTTTATATGGTAAAAACAAGGGATTTTTTAGAAATTGTAATTTGAAAATTTCTATTACTATTGATGCCTGAGGTTGTTCTTACTATGGTCATATTATTTATTTAAAGGGGGTATTATGGTGTTGGTGTTTATTATGTTTTCCTTGAATATGGTTAAACTAGATTATAAAATAGTAATGTTAATGGAGAATTAACTTGGTAATTGGAAATATATTTTGAATGATGAAAAAATGGTAAATTAAATACATTTTAAGAAAATGATGAAGGGGAAGTGGCTATTTAGTGTGGTGTTTTTTGTGACAAATCCTGAAAATGATAATTTTCTTTATGATCATTATGTATGAACATGGATAAAATAAATATTATGAAATATAAATGAATAAATTGAAATGGGTTTTTATTGGAGAATTGATTAATATTGGGTGAATGAATGGAATAATAAATTTAATAAGGATGGTAAATGGTAATTAGTGGGAATGGGAATGCTGTTGATTTGTGAGGTTGTTGCCTTTGTGTCTTCTTTTTTCTTGAGGTTTGGTTATGGTATTGAGGATGATGTTTTATTGTAAAAAGTGATACTTTAATGTTTTGTTTCTATTCTATTTAAAAAAAGGTATGAAAGTGGTTATGATAAAATGATATTAGAAATAATGGGATGATATGGAGGAAATTTATTCGTATGATGGTTTGAAGTAGGCATGTGCATGCGTGCTATAATGAATTGAAGCTATAAGTTTGAATTATACTGACTAACTCAGTTATATGACGATGATATTGAATCATGACGGGGGTCACGCATGGTAGGGGTAGGGGATGAGGTTGATGTCCTTAATGTTCATGGTACCCACCTATAATGTGGAGGATGAGGATATATAGTTATGTGTTGAGGATGTACATGAGGGAGGGAATGAGGTTAATGAACTTCATGCTTACATTACTCTACTGATGTGTGGTTGGTAAGTGCATATGTGGTAATACTGTGCTTGATATGTGGTGATAAGGCATGATGGGATTCCCTTCGGCTCACAAGTATGTTTAATTTTGGGCTTAATTTTTCCCTTTTGAGGTTCTAACGCCTTTCAGAAGTCATGGGTAAAAAATTTAGAGTTTTTCGAAAAACTTTCTAGGAAAATTATTTGTGATTGGTTAGTAATAGCCATGTGGAAATCACAAAACATGGAAATATTGGTTCTAGTGGCCTTTTATATAGTTTTTCTAACCATTAAAGTCACCACGAAAATGGTGTGGGTGAATGGGTTTGGGTTTAGAGGTTGTCATACAACATGATCATTGTTTTTTTACCCATGTAGATATTTCTAAGAAACTGTGTGTTTTGGTTTTCAAGGGTCAGTACATGATTTTTCTAACTATTCAACCTAACCATGTGACCCATATGAATTTCTTAAAAATATTAAATTACCCTGATACCCTTCAACTGTTTTCACACTAATATAATTCTAATACATATTTATATAAAAATAGTATCTCATTTATACTCTACAAGGTTCTCCCCTTGTATTGTTGGTATTTTCCTTCAATATTCATGGATCACTTCGAGGTATGTTCAAATTTTCACTTGATTTATCCAACCCTTTCTAGATGTATATTTGATATCTCTTCTCTTTAACATGTTTAACCTCTTAAGAGAATTTATGGATGAATCTAGAGTCTTTGATAGGGAATTAATGTTGTCCATTTAGTTCTAGGCTTCTAATGACCCAATATTTTCTTTTTTAATCTTTGTTTTCAAATGACACTTCGTTTCCTCCATTGGTGTGTTAGGTGTCTCTTTACAATGTTTATATCTCATGAATTACTTTATGTTATTGTAAATTAATTTTGTTTGTCTTGTGAAATTAATCTACTTGAATACTATGTGGGATATGTTATTTCAATTCATCTTTAATGTCTTGTAAAATGGTTTTAAATGGTTTTTATTAAAAAATAATTTTTTTCACATCATGTGTTTGATGAAATTACTCAATGATGGATTTAAATATAAAAAGTATTTTCAAGATTAGGATCAGTGATTCTTCACTTGGGAAAATGTTTTATAAATTGTGAGCATGTTTTAATTTTATGTTTTTTGAAAAAAAGAACTTTATATCCTTGGGTGGTTTATGTTATAGACATATGAAAACCTTAGTACATTTGGGATCACTAGGGTATTAAGTATACATTATGCTATGGTAGCTTTTGGATAGGATTGATGTAGCACCCACGATTTCATGTACTTAACCCTTTATTTTGTACTTAATTATTTAAAGTTTTGGGTTAAGTTTTGGGAGATTTTCATATGTTTTATAAAGTTTTTGGGCCTTTTATAGTGGTAAATGGTCTGATAACAGTTTGTAGAAACCATGAGACACCTCCTCGGAAAACATGAAACTGAAATAGTGGTCACTGGGTAGGTACACTGTTAGAATAATGGTTAACCAAACTCTACGACCACCCAAGATAAGTCATGAAATGTTTTACATAATGGTTTAACATGGTTATATCCTGGTTTATCTAATCATGCTTGGAAACTACATGAGGGGTTTTCAGAGGTATTAACTAGGTCATGGTTAGTGCATTGTTTTCCTAACCGCGTGCCCTAACTCTGCACCGTTAAAATTCAGTTCTGGATTTTTTGGACCTAAATCAAATCACCTCCTTAATACCTATTTTCCCCTATTTATTCCATATTATGATTTAATCTCCTTCCGAAGGATAGAGATACCATTCCTCTTGATACAAGAGTGTTTTCTAGGCGAATTTAGGTGTGTTGGAGGCTAGTTTTGTTGGTAAGTGATCATTCTTGGTTGTTTTCCTTAGATTTATTATTTTTCCCTCTCTTGGATTCATGGATATAATATTTTGGGAGATTGTTTCATGTTGTGTGAATAGAATAATAATGATATATGGTTTTTTTGATAGTATGGAACAATATCTGAGGATTATTTTTTTATTTTCAAGTAGAGTCTTTAGATTTTTTACTGTTATTTTTTCTCACCAATGTTTGAGAGGTTTGCAGATTCAATATCAACTCATATTTATTATAAAATTAAGGATTGATTTCAAATTTATTGAATTTTGAAATTTATGTGCAAATATTTATGGAATCCCTCTTTAGTGATGATTTTTGAAATTGTGGAAATTTTTTGTGTTGTGGAATATCCTTTGTTTCATAATATTAAAATGGTGATATTAAAATACAGTTTTTTTATTCATGGAAAAGGGTTTATGTGAATGTTTTCAATAAAATAATTGTTTTATTGAAATGTCTTATAATGGGGTTTTGTATATGTGGTTTTCATGTGTTGATGTGCATTTGGGAAAAATAATTGTATGATGTTTTCCACATTAAAATGGGAAATATAAGGGAATTAACTTTCCCCCATCAAAATATTTCACCAAGTGATGGCTTGGTGAAAGTATGAATCACAAATTGTGAGTATAGATTGGTCCATGGTTGAATGAATTTATAGATGAGTGGATTTTTGGAAATATAATGGGTATGCTAAATGGAGTATATAAAATAGTTTTAATGAATTATTTTGTTGATTTCAGTTGAAAATTTCATAATTTGGATAACTTTTTTGGGATTTTATATAAAATAAATTAATTTTTTGAACTGTTTTATATAAATGTATTTACATGTTCTGTCCTAGTGGAGTGAGTTGGGAAGTCATTGAAGAAATCCTACTAAGTTTTATACTCACCCCTGCTTGGGAAATTTGGTGTGTTTTCAGATGTGATATATGAAGAAAAAGGTAAAGGAATGGTATCCTAGTTATTTAGTGATGCATCATGATACCTAGTTCTTGGTTTATTGCGTCAAATCATGGATCTTGTCGGAAATTACTACTGATTGTTTTTATTTTCTTTGAGTTTTTGTTTTTTGTTTCTTTTTTTTACTATGATATGGTTCATGGTTGTAGTTTGGTTTTGATATTGGTTGGTTATACTCTGAGTGGTATTTCATTATACTAATGAATCATATAATGGTTGTTTCCTTATGGTTATCTTGGTGTAGTTGTTCTACCATAGAGGTAAAATCTTTACCAAACTGTTTATTAATACCTTGGTATTTATTTCTAACCTTTTATGTCTTGGGGATGTCACCTAAGGGCTAGCAACAACTGTGCATCTTCCCAAGACAATGGGTGAGGGATGTGATGTTATAAATGGTATCTTTTCAATCCAAGATTTGAAAATAATTATGGATTACTTGTTAATTTGGATTGTTATAAAGGATATAGGATCATCATAACTTTAAATGAATATCATAAAGAGGCGTAGTTAACCTATTTATTCCAAACTTCAATTTACCATAGATTTGGGTACATAAGTGGTTTGAGACACCTTTTTGAGTTACAACTTCATCTTCATGGTTTTATCGAATGAGAAAATCATAGAATGCATTGATATAAATGAATTACCACTAAGAGTACATAATTCATTCTGATGAATGATTTGTGATTTTGTGAAAGGGTGTTGATTCTTGATAATATTTTAAGATGGTTTTATTTTCAAAAAGCATGGAGGAATTTTCAAAAATTGTTTGAAAGAGGAAAATTATTAAAGTTTGAAATCCCTTTTGTGATATATGTGATGTGGTAAATTTAAAATTGAAAATTCTTTAGTTTCTAGAGAGTGAGACTTAACTGAATTTTGTTTTGGTTATAGAAAATGGTACCCAATTGGTCTCATCGAAACCAATCAAAAGAGGCTGTTGAAAATGTATTTTCACTTGAGCCATAGGTGAACCAATAGCTGGATCAGAGTATTGTCTCAGATTTCCATGATGTGGATAGATAGAATAGAAGTGATGAACCAAGGCAAGTGTATTAATCCATTTAGTTCCAAAAGAATAATACACATATCATTTGAGGTGATTCAGAACCAGAAAAATAAGAGGTGTGGCTGAATAGGGTGAATAAATCTTCAATTTCCTAGTCACACCAGCTGATCTAAGAGTGAATTTTTCCTTGTACATTCTAGATTATCTATCATTCCTGTGGTGGGATTTATTTGTTGAGGCAAAATTAGACCAAGTATTGTATGGGAGGATTTTGAAGAGTTGTTCAATAGAAAATTCTATTCTCACAAGTTCAGAGTTTCTAGAATGACCTAATTCTTAATTTTGAAGCATGTTGATACCTATGTGAAATGGTGGGAATTATAATTCTATGAATAAGAGGAATAGGGACACCTATTTCCAAGGTAGTGGTATGAAACAGAACAAGATAACAATATCCATGAATCGCCCTCATAAATCCAAAAGTAGGATGATATGTTTTCAACGTGGTTCATTTGATCATATAAAGAGAGATTACATGACACCAACTAGATATTGTAATAATTGAAACAAGATGGGGAATATTCAATGATATTTCTATAGTGGTATAC
The DNA here is from genome assembly GCA_963277665.1 of Viscum album. Classification (NCBI taxonomy): domain Eukaryota; kingdom Viridiplantae; phylum Streptophyta; class Magnoliopsida; order Santalales; family Viscaceae; genus Viscum; species Viscum album. The sequence continues at coordinate 455,227,047 of OY728129.1, read as the reverse complement.
AATTTGGTTCTAGGGACACATATTATGTTTCATAGAAGTCGTATGCTTCAATGGGACTAGGGAAACAAAATAATTCTCCTTAGAAAAACCAAGATATCCATGGCCATTCTAGGATTACAATAAATTATCACATAGTGTAATATAAACCTGGTAACAAATAACAAGGTGAAGTGGGTAAGCAATTGTATGGAGATGAGTAAGTGATTTTGGATGATCAATCTAGACTATCGATGATGAGAGGTATGATTTTTTTGAATTTTACCCCCATGAAGTTTTTGTTTGATATGAGCGTATCCCATGCATTTATTTATTCTTTTTCTTTTGATCTTATGGGTTACCATGATGAGATTATGCCTTATATTTTGAAACTTTAAAATCCCATTGGCCAAAGAGAATGCAAAGAATTTTGTGTAAAGCATATTTTATAACTATCGATTAAGATGAAATGAAATGGGATTTTTATATGATAGATATGTATTTTTATGAGATAATATAGCATATATATTGGTTGATAATGTTCCAAGTTCACATCAATTTTTATACCTGATGTGTTAGTTTTAAAACTAATGATGGAGTCAGGAATCTACTTAGAGGATATAGAAATGAATAGGTAGGTGAAATAATATTGTTAGAACCATCAGTTGGAACTATTTAATAATAGTGTAAAGCTTTGGACTTGTTATCGAAGGATGTGATCTGGGGTTCCAAGAACTATCGATCTGTTTCTTGATTTTCCCCTAATAATTTCTCAGGGTTTCCACCCAAAAAAGATGTGAAGTTTATGGTTGATCTCTTACAAAGGACCAGTCCTCTATCACATCTATCTTATCAGATGGAAACAAAAGAATTAAGGGAATTGATAGACCATTTGTAAGATCTAGAAAGTAAATGGTTCATTCATCCTGGTACATCTCCATATGAATCACTAGTTTTGTTTGTGAAAAAGGTGGGGAGAACTCTTTGGCTATATGTGGATTATCATAAGTTTAACCAAGTTATGGTAAAGAATTGGTATCCTATTCCACACATTGATGATCTATTTGATCAATTTTGGGGAGTCAAGTAGTTCACTAAAATTGACTTGTGTTTAGGATACCACCAATTGCGGGTTCAAAAGGAGGATAATCCAAAGACAATATTTAGGAGTAGATATGGACATTACAAGTATGTGGTTATGAATTTTGATCTTAAAAATGAACTATTTTTTATAGAATTTATGAATTAGATATTTTAATGGTATATGGATTATTTTATGGTGGTGTGTATGGATTACATATTAGTGTAATCAAGGAAAAAGGCTGAGCATGAACAACAATCAGTTATAGTTTGGGTAAATTACAGGATCATCATTTGTAATAAAAAATTTCAAAGTATGATTTTTGGATACAATAGGTACATTCCCTTAGCCATGTAATCAATAAAAAAGGTGTTTCAATGGATCAAAAAATGATATAGGTTGTGATCAATTAGAATCCACCAAATAATTTATTTGAGATATGTAGTTTCTTTAGCTTAACTGTTAACTATTGATGCATTGTTCATGAATTTTCATGAATATATTTATAATGAAAAATTTGAAAAGAAAAATTTTCTATTATAATTGAAGTATGAATGTAATAAGTATTGTCAAGATATTAAAGTTATAACCACATCATCACCAATCTTCATATTACTAGAATCAGGAAAAGTCTATATATGGTGTATTGTGATTCTTTGGGATCCGGTTTGGGGTGTCTTATCATGAATGGAGATCTTGTTGTTTCTTGTGGATCATTAAAATTATGGTTGTATGAAAATAATTACCCAAAAAATTACTTGGAATTAGATTCTATAGTCATTTCATGGAATAATTATGACCATTATCTTTTTGGTGAGAAATTCATAGTGTTTATAGATCAGAAGATCATAAAACACATTTTCTCACAAAGTGATTTGAACTCGAGACAAAGGATATGTATGAAGTAACTCCAAATGTTCAACTTATACATTATTAATACATTAGGTAAAGGAAATTTGGTGTTGGATTCATTAATTAGGAATTCATATAGTCAGTTGGAGAAAGAGGTTTTAGATAGATGAGAGATGATGTCTGTGATAACTGATATGCACTTGTATCGTGACAACTAAGGTAGTATGGAGGTTTTCTTTCTAGTTTGTTTTGTTCTTGATTTGGTTGAGACGATAAAAGAGGAATATACATTTAATTATTAATTTGTTTTGATGAGGTTAAAACTCAATGATGGGGAGACCATTCAAGGATGCAATCTTGAAAGAGGACCAGTTTTATGGTTTTGAGATCAGATGGTTGTACCCTTGACTTGTTAGAAAACAATTATTCATGATTACCATTATTCAAGATGGTGTGGTCATCTTGGAATAAAAAATACATATAAGTCACTAAAACCCTATTTTTTTTGGGTTAGAATGAAAAGAAAACTGGATATGTTTGTGATGAAATGCCTCACCTATCAACAGGTTAAGGAAGAACACTAGCGGCATGTGGGTACGATGTAGTAATTACCTATTCTTATGTGTAGATTGGAGTAGATAGCTATGGATTTTGTGAAAGGAATCCCAATTATGGTTCAGAAACTTGATTTCATATGTGTTATGGTGGATCCGATCACCAAGTCAAATCATTTCATCCCTATTTTTGAATCTCATACAGTAGAGGACTTGTCTAAAATATATACCCCAAAAGTGGTTAAGAGACATTGTGTACCCGAATCAAAAGTATTAGGCCGAGATCTAAGGTTTAAATATTTTTTTTGGAAATACTTACAACAATACCGTGGGACTTAGTTGACTATGATCTTGTTGTATCATCCTCAAATGGATGAACTATTTGAAAGGATGATACAAACATTGGAGGAAATTGTTAGGGATTGTGTAATGGATTTTGGTGGCTCATGGGAGGAGCACACACCATTATTGTAGTTATCATATAACAATATTTATCAGGTGTTGATACATACAGATCCTTTTGAAGCATTGTATGGGCATCCATATCATTATCCACTTTGTTGGGTGGAAACAGACGAGACTTCACTGGTTGGACCAATCATTGTGCAAGAGACAATAGAGAAAATTTATTTGATTAAGAATATAATAGAGACAGATAAAATTTCTCAAAAATAGAATGAAGATCGTCTTCTATGACCATTTTCATTTGACATGAGTGATCATGTTTTTTTGAGAATCTCTAAAAGGCTTTGGAATCATCATTTTGGGAATTAGGGAAAGTTATCTCCTCATTATATATGCCATTTGAAGATAATATAATGGGTTGGTTAGGTGGAATATCCATTGTATTTTACACCAAGGTCCAATTCTATTCATAATGTGTTTCATGTATCTCATTTGAATAATTATCAAATTGATCCTGGCCATGTGACTCGATGGGATCAAGTGGACCTAGATCCAGATGCAACATTGGTTCATATGCCAGTGCAGATTGTGGATAGGAAATAGAAAGTCTTTCATTGGAAAATCATCAGTATAGAGTGGATTTATGTAAACATGGCCAGATTTAGGAAGAAACATGGGTGCATGAAAAGGAAATAGTAGAGAAATATCCTAAAATAGTTTAGGAAAATGGTGGTTTTTTACTTTCCAAGGATGGAAAGGCCAATGGTGTGGAAAAAATAACACACATGGTTTTAGGTACTTAACCATATATTTATGTATTTTAATTATATAAAGTTATTGGGTTATGTTAGCGGAGGTTTTTAGATGTTTTAGAAAGTTTTTGGGGATTTTCTAGAGGTTCACAGTTTGATCACAATTAGTAGAAATCATGAAACACACCCTAGGATACATCACAAATAAAATAGTGGGCACTGGATTGGAAAAAGGATAAAAACCTGGTTTGATCAATCCATGAGGTCACCCAGGATAATCTGTTCAATTTCAGAAAAGATGGGTTTATCTTGTTTGGAACATGGTTTTTTCTAATCATGCTAGACAACTATTCAAGGGGTGTTTGGAGGTAGTGGGTAGTGCATGGTTAGCGTACAGTTGGCCTAACCGTGCACCCTAACTTTGAATCATTAAAATTATGATCCATATTTTGTGGACCTAATCCAAATAACCTTCCTAATACCTTTTTTCCTCTATTTAGTCTATAAATAGAATTCTTTTCCTTCCAAATGTTGGATAGACCATTCCTTTTGACTTGAGATAGTTTCTGAGGAGAATTTAAAAGCATTGGAGGCGAGTTTTGTTGGTATGTGATCTTTATTGGTTGTTTTACTTAGATTTTTATTATTCCATCTCTTGTATTCAAGTATATAATCTATTTTCGATATATTTATGTTTTGTAATGACAATCATGATGATATATAGTTATTTTAATAGTAGGGAACAAGGCCAGGGACAATTTTTGGAGTTTCAAGATGAGTTTTTGGGGTTTCATGTCGTTCATTGTTTTCTCTAATGATTGAGAGGTTGGTGGATTCACTCTCAACCCCTGTTGATGGGATTTATTTCAAATTTATTTAATTTAATTATTTTTTTGTTCAAAGATTGATTGAGACCCTCTTTAGTGATGGTTTCAGAAATTGTGGAAATTGGTTGTTTTGTGGAAAGTGCCTTGTTCCATAATTTTAAAATGGTGATTTTAAAAATATGGTTTTGTTTTGATTCATGGAAAAGTGTTTGTGGAAATATTTTCAATAAAATAATTTTTTTTATTGAAATTTATTGGCACGGTTTTTGGAATATATGGTTGTTGAGTGTTTATATTCGTTTGTGACAGATAATGGTACGAAGTTTCCCCCGTAAAAATGGGATGGATAATGGTATGACCTTTCACCCATAAAAATGGTTCACCAAGTGACAAATTAGTAAAATAATGACTCACCACTCATTATTATTGGTTGTTCCATGTTTGAATTCATATGTGGATGCGTGGAAATGGAACGGTTATGCCAAATAGATTTGAGAAAATAGTTTTAAATAATTGTTTGTTACTTTCCTTAAAAAATTGATTGGTTTAGATAATTTCTTTGGGATTTGATATAAACTTCTTTAAATTATTTTAATCTATTTTATATAAATGTTATAACACGTTCTATCATAGTGTAATGAGTTGGAAATTCATTGAGGAAATCTTAACACGTGTCATACTCTCCCCCTTCTTGGAAACTTTGGTGCACTTGAATATGTAATATATCAAGACATATGTAAATGAAAGGCATCCTAGTTCTTTAGTGATGCATCATGATACCTTAGGAATGGTTTATTGAGTAGGAACATAGATCTTTCTGGGAGTTTCTGTTGGATGTCTTGATTGTCTTTGAGTTGTTGGTTTTGGTTTCAATTTTTTACTCTAATATTGTTCAGTGTTGTAGTTTGGTTTTGATGTCAGTCAATTATACTCTAAGTTGTATTTAATTATACTCATGAATCATATAGTGGTTTTTTATTATATTTAACTTGGATGATTTGTTCTACCTTTAACGGGAAAATCATCCCCAACTGTATATGAACCCATTAGCATTTATTGCCAGCCTTTGGTGTCTTGGGGATGTCACCTAAGGCCCAATAACACCTCCACCTCTTCACAAGACAATGAGTGAGGGGTGGGATTTGACACTTGATACTGAAATAATTTAATTGGACTAAATATTATTTAGAATCACATTATTTCATATTATTATTCCTTTGTGCATCCCAGTATGCATTCCCGTAGGTCAGAGGCTGACTTTTTCTTGGTTTTATTCATGGTAGTGACTTTTCATGACTTTATGATTACATGTTTTTATTTTTGTGGTATGGATGTTATTCACTATAACCCTTTAAATTTATATTTCATTTTTATATCTATATTCTTATATCCTTAATTATGGATTTTTTTAATGAGAAACCAAATGATTTTTCGAATGGAAGTTTTTCAAAGGAAAATATTTATAAAACCTATTTTGTTTTTAAAGATATAACTAACAGTTGTATGGTAATATACATTTTAAAGATTCATGGGGGGTATCCTACTGGGTGTTTTCATCACACCCTGCATATGAATTTGGGCGTATGCATATTTGGTTTTACAGGATACAGGTAAAGGTAAGGTCATCATCTAGCTCTTTGACTTCGCTTAGTTGATTCCATATTTGTAGTGAGTTGGGTTGGTGGTGAAAAATGGTCACATGGAGACTTTTCTTTGGTCTTGGATTATTCTACTTCTAGATAACCCTATTAGACCTGGTTGTTTGTATCATGGTTTTTTATATTTTCTTCAAAAATTTACTATGTTTTATTTTTTATTTTTTATTATACGTGAGACATGTTTTGGTTTTTCTATCGATGTACACCATGTGAAATGCCTTCTTAGGTGATGTGTCATGTCTACCGGGGCATTTCTATTACAAATATGGTATTAGAGGAAATATCCAGAGGGAAGTGTGATGACCCTTCTTAGGTTTAGTTTGCTGTTTATATTAGAATGTATTTAGGACCCTCAGAACATTGGTGGTAAGTATGGATGGGTTCTTAAGAAACTTACTTTTGTATCTGACTTTGATTTTCCATAGACGATTAGGGTTTTTTCCTTAAGATTTTTTCTTGGTTTTGGTTTATTTAGATGAACCAAATTTTTTAGTTTTTTTAGATAAACCTTGTCTTATCTTCTTTTTTACTCTCTTTGAATTTTTTTATGCATTAAATTCTTTTCGTTTAAGGTACTTAATGTGGGTTCTTGAAGTTTTATTTCAATTGGAGATGTATTACTAAGATAATTAGATGTTATCATTTATATTTCATAGATAATGCCTCCTAGATAAGCTATTCCAAATTTAGTAGATGAAGCTACAAGACAAGTTATTTAGGTGAATATTCATTTGGAGACTTCACTAGTGGAAGAAGTTATTTGGACAGTCCTGACTCATGGTCAAATGGGTATCAGAAATTAAGAATTGAAAGTGGACCATGTTTTGAAATTAAACAAACAAAATCCACTCATATTTCATGGTGATAAGGGAACGCAATAACTAAATGAGTGCTTTGAACAAATTGAGAAGATTTTCCACTCTTTATAGAATCCAGAGGACACAATTTTGGGTTTTACCATTTACATGATTGAATTATTGGATTATAAATGATGGGACTCCACCATCAAATCTAAATTTCATGAGAATATTACTTGGACCACCTCCAAGAAGGTCTTGAATAAGCAATTTTATCCTAAAATGTTGTGTGTGGAGAAGATTAATGAATTTATTACCTTGGTGAAAGGGGCACAATTATTTTTGGATTATTCTACACATTTCTCCAAGTTAGTTCACCTATCAACCAAGCATATTTATAATTACTAACTTAATGCTTGAAGGTTTGAGATTGTTTTAAGGGACGATATTTATTCAATGATGACCCTATTGTTCTTTTCAACCCTTTTTGAGGAGGTTGATAACGCAACTATGGCAGGTGTAAAATTATTTGGGAAGAAAAATTTAGGTCGAGCTTTAGTTATAGTAGGGTGTAGGTAAAGTGTATTATTTGGAAAAAAGGAAACATAGTAGGGGTGATCAGTTTATGATAGGATGAATTTTAGGGGATTCCTCAGGTCAACACTAGGTGATTTGTTATAAATGTGGGAAACTAGGATATATTAGGCATGAATGTCTGGTATCACCCAAGTATTTCCATTATTATGGAAAATCAGGGCACCTTAAACATTTTAGTAGAAGAATGTCCCAAGGAATTAGAGATAAATCCACTCTTACCAACGACACTTAGGTTAGGATTGATGTAGTTAAAGGTAGTGGATATAATTCTCATGGAAAGAGGGGATACTCTTGCGGCATGGAGATATGAGGGATGATCTAATTTTAGATTTATTTATATAGTAGAGTATACATAAGAGGAATCTAAATTAAGTATAGATACTATGATAAGTAGGTTGTTTATTTCATCCACTATAGTCCTATATTTTTTTATACAGGTTCATATCATTCGTTTATATTATCTAAGTTGATTGATGTGTTGGGTTATCCTTGGATCTTATTCCACACATGATGGATCTTTTTAATCCATTGGGATAGAGGAATGTTTAGGGTTTCATATATTTCGTATTCCTAGTAATGTTCACCGACCATGAGGTTATGTGGAATTTTATAGTTATTGATTTTTATATCTTTGACATCATTATTAGCATGGATTGTATGCTTAGATTTAAATCCTAGATTAATTTTTATTATCATCAACCTTAGTTTCTATATCCCTATGAGGCCACTCGTTTATTTTAAGATGAGTGGGATCCTATATTTGAGATAGAAGGGCCTACCATTCTCAAGGTTAGGATGATGTCATGCCAATTGTTAAAGTTGTTTTTAGATGGATTTGACCGGTGTTTAAGTGGTCTAATTCTTACCATTGTGAATGATTACCCTAAGGTCTTTCCCAATTATTTTTTTGATTATCACCCTATAGAGAGTTTGAGTTCTCTAATGAACTACTTATGGGGATAAGTCTCATCTCGTTTCCATCTTATCATATGGAACCAACTATATTGGAAGGGATTAAATAAGAGATTAAAGATCTTGAGGCAAAAGTATTTATTTATCCTGGTGTGTCACCTTGGTATTTTCTAGTTCTCTTTAAAAATAATATAGATGGAATCCTATGGATTTGTGTTGATTACCAGATTCTTAACCATGTGACTTTTATGAACAAGTATCATTTGCCTAGGGTTTATTACATATTTCATCAACTTAGGCGATCCCAATGGTTTTCTAATATTGATAATTATTCAGGGTACCATCACTTATGGGTCTTAAAGGATGATATTCCAAATATAGCCTTTGGGATATGATATAGATATTATGAGTGTTTGGGAATTCTATTTTTTCTTACTAACAATCTTGTGATTTTTATGGATTAGATGAATCAAATCTTTCATCAATTCTTTGACCCGTTTTTGGTTGTTTTTATGGGTGACATTGTGGTATAATCCAATTTAGATGAGGAATATAGGGATTACTTGTATATTGTTCTCAAAAATCTGAAATAGAATCATATATATGGAAATATTTCTAAATTTCAGTTTTTTATATAATATTTAAAGTTTCTAAGATTTTTTATATTATATAGGGGTGTCTCTATGAATCCTAAAAATTTCCAAGTGGAAAAGTCTTGGGAGAAAACTATAAATGTGTTTAAAATTTAAATATTCTTGGGTTTGGCTGGTTATTAAATACGTTTCATCCATGATTTTCCCAAGATTTAATCTCTTATGGTGGATTTTTCCCATAAGGGTGTCACGTTCTAATAGAATGATAAGTGTCTAATATCAATTGTGGAACTAAATTTGATATTTAATTACACTCCATTTTTTTATTCTTTTGGATCTAGGATCGGAAAATAATGTTTTAAAGAGGCTTTAGGTATGGAATTAGGATGAATTATATTGCAGGGGAAGTAAGTGGTGGGGGGGTATAGTTCTCGTTAACCACATCAATATGAGAAGAAGTTTCTAACCCATGATCTAGAGTTGGATGTAGTAATTCAAAGTCTTAAGACTTATAAACACTAGATTTTAGGTTAGTGGTTTATTTTATATTCAGATCATAAAGTCTTGATGTATGTTTTTTCCCAGAGAGATGTGAACTTATTAATGATATACTAGGTTTATTATCTTCAGAATTTTGATTTTTTACATTGCATATACACCTGGGAAAGGGAATATAGTTAATAATTCATTGAGTTGGAAGTTTCCAACTCAGGACATAAGAGAATTAGTGAGTGAGTGGTATTTTATGATTATGTTTGTTGAGATGATCTTGGATGTGGAAGAGGCTGATGGGAGATAGTTACGAGCTTATATGAAAGCTGATTTTTCACTTCATGATTGGATTAATCTTTATGAAGAAACATACATCAATTTTCAATGGTTTTGTAAAATCCTTATTGGTGGGGAGACCTCGGGTGTCTAGTATCTTTTTCCCAATGGTGGTTTATGTTTTCGAGGCATATTAGTCATTTCCATATCTATGAGTTCAGAATTTATTGAGAGTGAACTTTGGTATAGTTGGTTTATAACCCATAGTGCCACCAAGATGTATCATGATTTGAGGTGTCAATATTGGTGGTCAAGAATGAGGTGGTCAATTGTAGAATTCTTATGGTGATGCCTTTATTTACAAAATATTAAGTCAGAGAACCTAAAACCTAATGGTTTGTTGTACTCTTTACCAATTCTAGTATGTATGTGGGATGAGATATACATTAAATTCATTGTTGGTTTACCACGAACTCCTAATGGGAGGGATGAGATTTTGGTGGTCATTGAGCAACTTATGAAATGGGAACATTTTGTTCATATTAATGATAATATAAAGGTGGTATATCTTAGACACCTGTATGTTTAGAGGTTTTAAAAAACTATGTATTTCCTTCTTATATTGTTATTAAAAGATATCCATGATTTATAAACCAGTTTTGGAATGTTTTTAAAGAGGAAATGGGTACCCAATTGAAGTTAATCATGGAATATCACCCTTATATGGATAAAAATATTGAGAAATCCATCCATATTCTTGATGATATTCCTCAGGCATGCATGCTTAATTTTGGTGGATTGTGTAAAAATAATTCACCTTTAGTTGAGTTTTCCTATAAAAATAGTGATGAAAACTTGATTAAAATGGTTCCTTTTGAAGAATTATATGGTAATAAATGTATATATCATTTTTTCTAAGAGGATGTGATGGAATGGTATTTGGTTGGACAGATCCTTGTTCAAAAGATAATATAAAAGGTATTATTTATCTAAAAGTGATTACCGATAGCTCAGAGTCATCATAATTGTTGTACAAAATTTCATCACCTCCAAATGGAGTTTTAGGATCGTGATTGGGTTTTCCTCAAAGCTTCACCTTTTTTTGTGACATTTTCACTTTGAAATACATGGAAATTTGGCACTGAGTTTTTTATCCTATTCATGATCATCAAGAGACCTATAAAGGCAACATATCAGTTGAGTATTTCATCTCACCTGAAATTAATTCAGGATGAATTTCTTATTTCCTAATTCAAAAGGTATCAACCAAATACTTCTCATGTGATTGAATGGTATGGAATTTATCTTGAACCTGAAACTTCAGTGGTTGAACAACTTGTAAAGATTATATATTAATTGGATAAGGTGCTACATGGTAAAATAATCCCCTTGGTCGGTTTAATATTGTAGTATGGACAAGATAACCATGAGATGGGGGAGTAAGAATCCCTAAAGACAAAGTAATGACCTTATCTTTTTGTGAGTGCATAATATTTATTTCTTTCTAAGGACATAAAGTCTCATGGTGTGGATACTTGTGATTTCCTTCAGGTTATAAGTATATTTAATTTTGTGATTAGTTTTTTCTATTTTGAGGTTCTAAAAGATTTTAGGAGTTAGTGGTTCAAAATTTTCAGTTCTGGGGAGAAACATGATAAGATCCTGGTCTATTCAAGGTTATTAGTATGTGTGTGATCAAAATGAAATATGACACTCTTGGTTCTAGAATCATTTTTCATAACTTGAGCATGGGTTTTCTAACTGTAGAAGTCACCAAGAAAATCGTGTGAGTGATGGGGTTTGTGTCTAATTTTTTTACACATCTTGATCTTTGTTTGTATAATCATATGAATATTCTCAGGAAACCATGATTTTTATTTTTGAAGGAAAAGTAGCTATCGCACAATTAGTGCATTCTATTTCTAACTATGGGTCTTAACTGTGAGACCCATATGACTTTATTAGAAATTGAAAATTACCTCAATACCATTAGTTATTTTAACTATAATTTCATCCCAATATATGTTTTTATTGAACAAAACTCTCCCTACTTTCTTGGAAGTTATCCCCTTGTTCTCTTGGAAATTCTTCCATGACCCTGGTGGATATGTTCAAGGTATGTTGTGGTTTCCACTCAAATTCTCCCCATATTTCTATATCTCTCCTTGATATCTATTATCCTTCATCTGATAAACCTGTTAAAGGAATGGGTGGTCATATTTAGAAATTTTGATAGGAAATTGATGTTTTCTATTTATATATTTTATTCTGAGGACTTAATTTCTTCTTTTAAAACCATATTTTTTGAAGGTGACTTCATTTCCAATTTTGTAGATGTAGGTTTCTCTATAAAACGGTTCTATCTCATGAATCACTTGATATTATTATAAATTCCATTGGATTTTATTATGAAATTGATTTATTTGAATCATATGGGGGCTATGTTGTCTAAATGTATCTTGAATGGAATGTATAATTGTTTTAAATGGGGTTTTCTTTAAAAATAGTTTTATGTGCATCATGTGTTTAATAAAATTTCTCAAAGGTGGATTTAACTCTAAAATATATATTCAAGTATGGGAGTAGTTATGCTTTACTTTTGAAAATGTTTTATAAAATTATGAACATATTTTACTTGTTTGTTTTGTGAAAACATTGTACTTGGGTACCTGGGTGCAATAGATTATGTAAATAGGCAACCCATAGTTTTTATAGAACTGCTAAGGGATTGGGAACCAATTAGGTAATTGCTGATTTTGGATAAGATTGATACCAAAAGACTAGGTAAGGACTCATTATTGGTATAAATCATGTTATTCAAGCTTATGATTCCTTTTAATATCCTAATAAGCATTACCATAGGCTAGATCTCAACTTATGTTTGGTTTTATTCATTATTGTGACTTTTAATGACTTAATTCCCACATGTTTGTCTTCTGAGATATAGATGTTTTCGAAGACTTCCCTCTATATTTATGTTCCATGTTTATATCCATATTCTTTTGGATTTGATCATATATTGTTATAAAAGGAAACCAAAGGACGTTTTATGAAATATATTTTTTAATTAAAATTATTTATACGACATGTTGTTTTTAATTATAGAACTAATTGTTTCACGATGATGTAAATTGTATTGATTAATGGTTCAATCCTATTGGATATGTTCCTTACACCTATCATATTACTTTGGGTATATGAATATTTTGTTTTTTAGGATATAGCTAAAGGGAAGTGTGTTATTTATCTCATAGGCTTCTATTGGTTGATGTCGTATTTATAGTGAGTTGGGTTGGTGGAGATAGATGGTCACATAAAAACATGGATTTGGTATTTGTTTTTTTCTTCAGGATTAACTTTTGTCTTTAGTTATATGTATCATGATTAAGTATCATTTTTTAATGATGAAATATATTTTCTTATCTATTTCTTATTTTATATGATACATGTTTTTCTTTATCTATTGATCTCCACCTTGTGTCAATCCATCTTGGGTGATGTGTAATGTTGACCTAGGTTAGTTCATTACATATGTAGTGGTGGAATGGTGGATACAGCTGGGATTATGTGGTATGAGGGAATATGATACATTAGTTAGTTGTGGAATAGTGTGATTGTTGATATATTGTTATTGATATTGATCCATTCTCATTTTCTATCCATTTAATGAGGGGTTTTTATAATATATCTCTATTAGTTTGAGTTGGAGTGACCATGAATTGATAGGTAGAAATGGTGGTGAATTTTTTGGACCTTTTCTTTTTATGATTTTGATGATAGTTTTTTAATTGAAGACAAATTTTGGTTTTATTTATGTCAAATTTTTTGGGTTTATAGTTGTGGAAATGGTTTAGGATGTTGTGGGAAATACAAAAAAAGGGGATATCGACATGGAATATGGTATTCCGTGATTATACTTATTTTGCATCCAAATTAAATATATGACTAAGTTTTGTTTTTTTGATATCATTGTTTGTTACACTTGTATATTTATTAAACATGGATATTGTTTTAGAATTATGGTCCTACTAAGTACTCCTTAGTACCCATCCCACCATAGTTGACTATTTATTTTCCGGATATACTGATTGGGATTGGAACTTCTATTTGGGTATCTTTGATGAAGTTAAAATATGACTTGAAGTTTTAGAGATTATTCTTTCATGTATTTTCTTGATGTTGTGTAAATGAAATACAATAATCATTCAATATATGTGAATTTATTTCATGGGAAGGAAATTATTTAGTTTTGATTGGTTATTGTTTTATTATTTCTAAAATTTGATGAGGGTAATGCCTCCCAGACATGTATTTTATACCTTTAGTGGTAGTCACCAACCAAGGGACTATTAGAGGTGGGTTTTATGGGTCAATCTCATAATAGTTGGAGGTCTATGAGTGGGTTTAAGGAGGTTGAGGTCTGATATATCTTGATACCACCTAAATCATAAGAAGTTTTTTCCTTTAAGAATGCTCAAACATCATTTCCCGAGCTCTTCCATGACTAATTCAGGATCATATCATCACTCTAGATCTTGTCCCCTTTCAAAAAATAAAAAATAATAATAATTAGAATAGTTTATAATTAATTTATCAGTTCAATTAAAATAGGAATAATTCTATTCAGCTCACCGGGCCATATCACCGCCCCAAAACCGTGACCAAATGAACCCGAAAGATTCAAGGTACACTCCTGAAACTATTTGGAGGAAAATTCCTATCATATAGCATCCAAAAAATTGTTAAATTATCAAATTTAATTAAAAACCTAGTAAAAATATTAGAGTGGTGTAACTCCAAAAGAACAACAAGAATTGACATGCGATCATTTTCTCAGGATGTCATCTATCCACTAAAAGTGAAATACACGTCATCTAGGTTGATTCAATTATAATATAGTGGTATCGTCAATCAAATTCCTTGTTAAAACCCCACCAAATTAGGGGTGATGAAGTGAGTAAAAGACTAAATCACCTTGAACCACCATGAAGAATTACAAGAAATCATCCCTCTCAAAGGGTGATCAAACATAAGGAATATAAAGGGGATAACCTTTAGAAATGGACCTATCCTGACCATTGATCATCCTCAAACTTGATGGGGTTAACCCTGAAACTATAGGAATTCCCCTAATCTAAAAACAATTCTATAGCCTGATCACATCCTGACTATCCCCTAAGCAAAGGGATAAAAACACATACTTACTAATGTGTCATACCATGACTTCCCCAAGCATTTATCTCAACCCCCATCCAAACAACATTGTAGCACAACCCATGTAGGTCATGGAATAGTTACTCTTAGCCATGCAAGGTCCATTCCCCATATTATGTCATCCTATCCTTATGGAGCAGTGCCTCTTACTTACCCACCATAACACCCCTCATGGAAGACGGTAATGACATGACTTATGGGATACAATGCGATTGATATTACCTTATGAAAAATCAAAGGAAAAACTCTAAGGACCCTCAACCCATTTCCTAAGGATCAATATAATGTTGTTACACTCCCTTTGTGGACCTCCTCATTTTAAGGGTCTTTTTCACTGCTAAAAATTCTCCCTAAATCCTATCTAGATGAAAATAAATCCATCATAGTATAGACATTCACCACTCAACACTGGTCACAACATGAACTTCATGTATCCTAGAATGACGAGCTATTTACTTCAAAAAATAGAAAATGGGGTCACACAGACCCACTCCAAAGTTCAGTCGTGAACTAAAAATACCTATAGAGACTCAAATATTTTCCAAAAACCATCCACTTGATGTTTTTGAACCCTTTAAATTCTAGTTTGAATTATAATTCTCAAAATATCACCTACTCCAGAACCAAAAATTCATACCCCCTTTGAATTTCATAGCTTATAAATATCCATGTATTTATAATCTCACCATAATACCACTTCTCATCCCTTAGAAGCTTTAAAAGCTCTTAAATCATTTTTATTGACCCACCTTGATCATGGATTCACCACAAATACCCTATTTTATATATCAAAAAAACCGAATGAGGTTTCACCAGAAACTCCAAACATTAAGGTGCACTATTTTTCAAAAGCTAAGATACCTCCTTGTTTCCATCTCAAATACCAAGACAATTCTGAATCACACTCTTCCATCCATGGGAATCCATGTGTCATCAATAGTATTAAATATAGGATTTTGTAGTCTCCACCATAAGATTCTACTCGTAAAGGATGAATATAAACCACTATACTCCCTAATAAGAATCATCTACCAAGAATGCATTTTTTGTGGTGTATCGACATGCATGGCTTGACTTCCACCTCATTACACCCAATTCCATGAAAAAACACTATTTAGTCCTCCTATATCTTACCATAAAAATTCTTGACCTCATCTTATAATACACTATCTCCCCACCCAAACAAAATGATTATATACCCATAGGTATCTCAAAATCATCCAAATATCGACACGAAATTCCAAACCATAAAATTGATGTAATTACATAATGGGATCACCAATCAACCACACTATCCTTCATGATATCACCCCAATTACTAACTTACCATTGATATGACTCACTCTTGAATTTCTTATTATATATCTTGAGTCTGGTTCCAACACATGGACTCCATATAACACCACATTTGTATCCAAAATATTTTGTTCTTTAAGAAACCATAAAAAAATTTATCCATCTACACACTAGATTCCTAATGCCATATTGACAATCCATTAATTTGTCTCACCACATCTATGACCTTAAAAACATAAGGGTCATTCCTCCACAACTGATAAGAAGTTCCATACCACAATAGTTTCTTTATCCTCACTCCACTAAACCAAAATGAATGATATCCACGTACCATGATTTATATATTAATACACATAATAACAGGGCATGGTCATCCCCTTCTTACTCAATCGCCCACCCAAAACATCAATCTCCACCCTTTCCCATCTCAATAGGAACAACCTCCTCAGAATCCATTGAAATTAAATCCTCAATAAGGGACACACCCTCTATAAACAATAATGATGTGTTTTCCACCATATGAATTTCCTTATACCACTCCTCAAGCACCAACTCTTATGAGTCCCATTGTGTATGTATCGCTCCTATAAACCCATGCTCTCCCATCCTATCAACCTCTAACACCATCCATCAATGATGTCAGTATACATTATAGGGTCAGTATCTTTAATTCTCCATGAGACCCCAAACCACCTTGCCTATGGTATCTGCCCACATCTATCACCCCTCAACCTGAACATGTAAACTCACTAATATGTAACCAAGAAGGCACTAGGCATAACCTCACACACACTTTCCATCACCCATTGATTATTTTAGGAAAAAAACATACCATCCTCATTATTCTCTTCCTAAGGTTGAGTGATCCTCTGAAAAACCTTCCTATAAGTCCTTTACAACCATATAAATTGGACTCATCTGATCCAATAGGTGTATGTTCCCATATTACCTGACTACACAAACAGACTCATGATCCCTTGAGTTGCATCTCATTCAACCTAGGATCACTCTCTTAATATGCCGTATAACCATTCCTCTAGAGAATTTAATACCTATCAAAATAGAGTCACTGCCAATGCTTCCACACCATAATACTAAAATTGCCTCTATTTATACACCACATATCTTATATCACTTCCCGTGCATCATACATAATGAAATTAATTTAATCATGCTTCTTGTTTCTAAGGGAACTCATAATTTAAGGATAACCCCTCTCTCAAGTTAACCCTTGTATATCATGTATCATTAGAAAACATCTATGCTCCCATCTCAAATTTCACAAGGCTAGTCATGTTTCAACATACCCACTTTAGGGTACTTATATATTAATATTAGGTAGAACATGCTGAATCACCACCCCTCCTTGGCCATTTATCATCACTAATAATTTTCATACAAAAAAAAAACCCACGGGACTTGGTCACATCCATATACATATAATTGTTTTTGTAATATGGATTATACCAAGTAAGTCTATATTCATGTGGTTCGTTTAAGTATAATAACACTAAGAATCTATATGGGAAAACATTGTATAGATTTTTTTGACACTTTAAGTAACTGAACCGATTTACTTGTTAGAACTAACAACCATGCATCCAATGCCTATTACAACACACTAAGGGTCACAATACATCCCATTCATGGAGGTACTATATAGATTTCTTGGGATAATATCTCACCATAAAATCCCCATGACCTTTAATCATAAGTAAAACCACGGTTTGATTGGATAGAATGTCACCAAAAAGTTATATTGGAAAAAATCATATAATTTTTTGTGAAACTATAAATTACTAAACCCTCATAGTTAGTGATATTAATCATACACAATCATAAGAATGTCTTATAATTCCTACATGCTTCAAATTATATACACACACTGGCGTCCTGACAACGGGTCAAGAGACAAAACCATAAATAAAAATCTCAAATACACACATAATATTTGAATAAATATCTCAAATATAATAATAAAAATCTAGAAAAATAGTGCCATATCACCAGAAACATAGACATACCACCTTAAAATGGGTTCATGATTCATTGATCTAAGTTCCATTATAAGATATGACAATTCCCTATTCCATGTCTAGCATATCTTCAAATAATAAGGAATAGAAAAAGATACTCTAATACCACTTTGTAATTCCCCACTAACCGGATACCATGAGACCACTCAATGCTGCTTCACCCAATAGTATCACATGACCTAAAGTGAAATCTATATATAATATAGGCTTCCGAATAGCAGTGGGGGTCTAAAGGTTTACCATTGGGAGACTATACCCTCATATCAGAGTAAACAAATAAGCAAAATAACCAATCCAAATCTATAATAAATGACTATAATATGAAAAAATACAATATAAAAAATTATTCTATAAAAATGTAATTTGTAAGCATATTTTTTACATCTCAACTGATCAACCACTGACCAGAAAACATATAAAAAATAAAAATAAAATAAAAATACATAGGAGGCTCTACTAAAATCTCCAAAATTCACCTCATCCAAATATCCGTCAAATCTATCCAACTTGATAATCCAATACTAGGCCTATGAACTACTTAAACCCATTAAAATGAGGTCTTCTTGGGTACCAAATTTCAAGGATCTCTTAGGCAGGGCATGAGTAAAACCAATCAGGTTACCCCTAATGTCATTCCTAACATAACCAGTTAATTAGTGTATGAAAATTTGATATGATAATAATATAAAATAGAGTGTGTATGTATAATAAAACAAACACAATCGATCCTTGGGTTCTTAAGTGAAACTCAAGATCAACTATACCCAATTCAGCCAGTGATGGATATCTCTGAACATAAAACAAACTAGTCCGGGGGAAACATGCCCATCCCCAAAACCATTATACACCAAGAGAAAAATAATCTCACCCCAAAACCATATCATATATACTCGTGGGAAACTCTGTTTAACCTAGAACCACAACAAAAACACACACCCAATGGATACTCATCTCACCACCATATAAGTAACATACACCTAGGGTAAACTCATCTCATCCCAAAAATTTATAAGAAACATACACCTAAGGGAAACCTATTTCACCATAGAATTATACTAGAAACATAAACGAGAGGGAAAATTGACTCACCCCATAACCATATAACATACACCTAGAGGGGTTTCACTCTACCCTGGAATTGGTACAAGGTCATAATTACCAAGGGGTACATCCCACCTTGGTTCTTGAACTACTATTCCCATCACACACACACACAAGGTGGGATGTACCCTATGGTAAAGATAACCTAATACTCATTATTCCATCTCACCAAAATAAATCTATGATAAAAAACACTCTAATGGTCCAATATTCCCTCCCGACACTATGTTGAGAAAAATCACTATTATATGGTATGTAAAAGATCATAAATTTATCCGATTTAATTAAAAAACCTAGAAAAATTCATACTCTAATTTATCTTCAAAAATATAGTTAGTAAAATCATGTGATAATCCTCCTATGTTATCCTCTATCTACACTAAGTGAAAGGCCCATATTTTGGGATGATTCCACCATTCTGTGCTGGAATCATCATTCAAATCCCTTGAAAAAATTGCAAAACATTTGAGGGGATGAAGGGAAGGAAGAATGAAAGGATAAAGAGAGGAACTCCCCATGATTCACCATAGAAAATTCTAAAAAATTACCCACATATAAGGGGGATTTAAATGAAGTAAGAGGAGGTACTGAGCCAGTTGAAATAGCCCTCTCCCAACCCTCGTTCATCGTAAAACCCAAGGGGGGTCACCATGAAATTACAGCTCTTCCCATTTTTAAAACTAGGTCTATTGATTGGTCATGAAGAGACCATGGTGGTCATAGTGGGACTATCCCTTAGGAAGATTCCTTTACACCCCTGTCAGTCTTCGTCACTACATGAACCCTAGGGTTCATTGTGAAAATTCCCCAGGAAGTGGGCTCAACCCTAATGCAAACAGAATTTTGTTACATTCCTTGTAGATCAGGACATGAAACATCTCATCCTATCAAGACCAATTACCAAGGCATGAAATCCCATAATAATAGTGTAAAACCTCACACTAATCCACCATGATGCCACACAAGATAGGTTATCATGACTTGAGCTATTTTTCCTAGTACAACCAGCCTTCCCACATGAAAAATAATAGGAAAAACCATAAGGGTCCTTAATCCATTTTGTAAGGGACACCATCATATTGTGAATTCACGTTTATAGATGAACACCTTTTAAGGGTATTTTCCATATAAAAATATATACAAAAAACCCACGACAACTTGAAATCATTGACCATTTCATTTCCATAATCATATCAACACTCACCGTGGAACGACCTGCACCCATCATATCCAGAAGAGTTTTTTATAGAAATATTATAAAAAGGGTTCACCTACACAACTCCAATGGTCACATGATCACCAAAAATACCTCCCTAACCTTTATATACATAAAAAAACATCTCCTTGAAATCTTATAACCTTTGGAATTTGTTTCAGAATCCAAATTCTCAAAACATCCCCCATTTTAGGACTAAAATTCAAATTCCCTCTAGATTTCACAACCCGTAAAGAATAAAGTCTTTATAAAACCAAAAATCTAAAGAGTTTATGTCACCCCCAATATGTGGAATTAAGTAAAAAGACACGTTTTTAATTATCTATTCAAACTCCAGTTTGTTCTTAGGTTGGGATATATTGAGGTGTGTTTTTCAAATTGAACCAGATACTACGATGTAGAGTTTGTTTTACACTATAGAGTCTATAGATATAGTGTTGTTGGGAAAAAAGTGTAGGCTTCAGTTTCAATAGATTGGGTTATTTCTATATAGTTAGTGCATAGAGAGTCAGTTGTGGAATGTGGGATAGAATGGGGAGTCTAGGAAGTTCTGAAATATTAAGGTCATAACATCGTGGAGTGATGGTTGTGATGTAGTGTCTTTGTGAGGGCTTGAAGGATGTGGAGTAGTGATGGACATTATACTATAGTCCTTTTACCTAGTTTATAAGATCTCTCCATTGATCACAACATATATCCCCAATGTTATTTTGAGCAGAAACCACTATGGTGTGTCCAAATACCTTTCGCCATAGTCTTTTCCATTTTGGGGTGCAATGAGGAGTAGTCCTATGTGCTACATAATGACACCTATGTTTCCAGACTATCTATAAATATCTAAAACTCTCAATAATAATATAATTTCCATTGATTTAGGGTATATTTGATGAAATCTTTGGCTCTCTCCCTCTTCCTATTAGTTGATATTTGTTCTAATTAAAATCTTGTATCTTCTTCAATTGGAATCCAATGAGTTAGATCCATTATAATATATTTATTTCTTTTATTATATCTGAATTTTTCCCTTATGATACTTGATTAATGGATCTGGCATGGACATGAATAATTTAGTCTTTTTTACATCAGATCTCTTTCTTTCCCATCACTGATCTAGAAGGAAATGTGGTTTTCATCATTCTTGAGGTTGGTTTCTCTATCCTATGGTCCATCCCTTTGAATGATTTATGTTATTATGATTACGTTTTGGGTTTTATTAATGAAAATAGTGATTTTAAATCCATGATAGGATAATTTTATCGATTATGGTTATGAAAATGATTTCTAAAAATGGATTTTTGTTGAAAGCATTTTTGATACACATAATGTGTTTAGTAAAATTCCTAAAAGATGGGTTTGAAATGGAAATTAGTTTTCAATAATTCCATAGGTGTGTAATCACTCTAGATTTTTTTATAAAGATGCGGGTTTGTATATTAAATGAATTTTCCCTGGAAAATGTTTTATGAAACTTGAATTTGGTTTATTGAATATAATGATAACGTAATAACACATCAGAAATACCATGGGTTATGTTAAAAATCTAGACACATGAAACCTATAATAGAGTTAGATATTACATGGAGAGGTTTCTATGATATCATGATTTTTAGAGGGTATACTTTTTAGATGACCATGATTTCTGGACATTATAATTCAATTATGAAAACTAGTGGTTTTTTTTTGTTTGAGTTGAGTACACCATTATGTTATGATTTTCCCCTTGGTGCTTTGAGATTACATTACATGCGTGCTCACATGATATGTTTATTTTCCCACTTGATATTGATGTTTTTGCTTGAAACTTGTTTTGTTCATATTTTTATTACTCATGCTTATATTTTATTCCTTATTTATTTGTTTATTTGAATTGGAATGTTTTTGAAAATAAAACCAAAGGATTATTTTATATGCAAAAGAAATGATTTTTCTATTTTATAAATATGTTTTATATAAGAACTAATAGATTAATGAGGATAGACATTGTATAGATTCTTCAGCGGTATACTACTGAGATTTAGTTATCACACACTACTTTTTTCTTGGGTGTTTGTGGACTTGGTTTTGTAAGATAAATGAAAAGGGAAGAGATTTATGTAGGGGATGGATCTCTTAGATCATATTGTCTTCAGGTGGGTTGGGATAATTGTTAAATATGGTTACTTGGATATGAACCCATAGGTTTATTCAGTTTACATGTTGATAGTATTCCATTTTTTTCCTATACCTCATTATCCACTCATTGGATGTTACCTTTACAATTTGGTTGTTTTGATATATGATGTATTTTGTATATGAGTTGTGATAATATGATTGCTTTTATCTTATCATATTCCTATTAAGGTTGAAATTATTTCCATGTTTCTTTATATGATACCCTGGTGCTATTCTCTAACCCACGACAATGAAGAATATGCTTTAGGCCATGTGGTGGGCCAATTTAGGGTACATTATAAGTTGAAATGGTTTGGTATGTTATAAATTTTTATCAGAGATTTAGGTTACATTATAGCCTATGAACATGATTTTGTTTCACCTTCTTGTGTCTGGGGGTTATTGATAGAGTTGAGATAGGACTATTGGAACTTTAGAGGCAGTGTGGGAGTGTTCTTGGCCAACTCACATTCATTAAAAACCTCAAGTTACCATTGGAAGTCCATTATTTCTAGCATCATTATTTATAATTTTATCCTTATGGTCTTAGTTCCCTATATTCTATTTATGTAAAAGGAATTTAATTATATTCTAAATGGTTTACATCTTATTTGTTTTATAGAATATTTATCCCCCAAGAATACCATATCTAGGTGATAAAGAGGAAGCTATTTAGAAATCCCCATAGGCATATCCTTCAGTTGAATCAGTGTTGGATGAAACTATAGTCCGAGTGATCCAGTCCATGGGATAATTCTCCAGTGTTAAACTAGAACATAAGGGTGACTATGATTTATAATCCAACAAGTAGTATCCATCAACATTTCATAGTGATAACGGATACCATGAATCATAGGAATGGATAAAGAGGATTGGTAGTATTTTCCACTTCCTGAAAACTCTAGAAGACTCCAAGGTTGGTTTATCTACTTATATTCTTGGGGGGAAAATAATTAAGTAGTGGTAATCTATTGTGAAAGCCAAGTTACATAAAGATTTCACATGGACTATTTTTAAGAATTCCTTGAATCAATAGTTCTATCCTGATACACTAATAGTAGATAAGAAACATGATATCATTACTATATAGTAGGGAGAGTTCTCTATCATCAAGTATGACTCTTGATTTTTTGAGTCTACATACATGTCTCCAGAGATTTTTTACAATGAATATCTCAATGAATAAAGGCTCAAAATGGGATTTAAGCCTAATATTTATTCTGTGATTATTCTTATGTTCCTACCCACCTTTTTAGAGGTTATAGATAATGTATCGATGGATGAGGTAGTTCTATCAAGGAAGACATGACTCTTCATAGCATCAATGACAATATGAGGTAGCTAGAGTTCCCCATTTGGTTAGAACAAGAAGCAAGGTGACCAGGGTTGAGGTAGTGGTAGGAGTGCAAAATATATTATAGGACAGATATAGGTGGTTAGTTACTAGTGTGGGAGAAAGGGATATTACAAATATGATTATATAGAATCACCCAAAGAATGTCATGCATGTTGGAAACTTTTCACCTTTAATGTTTTTGTGGGATAGAATCCTAGTGATGTAGAGATAGATCCACCTTCACAATTTTTTAGTTTATATATGATATAAAAAATGGGTAGGATCTAAAACTCATGAAATGGGTGATGCTCAGGTTGTGAAGAAAGGGCATAATGAGGTTGGATATATCTATACTGCATAGTGTGCACTAGAGGAGTCTGAGGCCGGACTGCCTACCATGAGTGGTAATGTGTTTATTTCATCTTACATAGTTATAGATTTTTGATACTAGTGTAAGTTTTTCATTTATCTTTTCCAATATTATCAATGTTTTGGGCTTTAAATCAGAGCTTATTCCTTTCATAATGACTCTTTACAATTATTTGGGAAAGAAGTTGGAGTATGGTTTTAAATTTCAAAGGTGTTGGGTGATGATTGATGAGCATGAAACTATATAGTAATTTCTAGTTATTGGTCATGAAATCATTGATGTTATAATTGGTATGGATTTTATGAATATCTATAAATCCCATATGTATTTATATCATAATTATGTCTAGTTTCTTTCTTCCAATGGATTCAATCATGTCTTTTTAGGTGATTGGGATACTATATCCAAGAGAGGATGACTTATTATCCTGAGTGATAAGGTGACCTCATTCTAGTTTTCATATATGGTCCTTGATGTTTTGGATCCATACCTAAAGGGAATTAGAGTTTTCTATAAACTTATTATTTGGGATGAGGCCCATTTCCTTAACTTTATTCTATATAGAACCTATTGAATTAAAATAGTTAAAGGTTTAGCTTGAGGATCTTGAGTTTATGGTGTTTATTAATCATATCATTCCACCTTGGGAATCACCAGTGATCTTTGAAAATAAGGAAAATGATAGACTGTGAATTTTTATAAATTACCATAGACTTAGCCATGTGACAGTTAAGAATAAGCATTACTTTCAGAGGATTGATGAACTATTTAATCAACTCAGGGGATTCTAATGGTTTCCAAAAATTGATATGAAATCAGGGTACCATCAGTTGAGGGTTTGAGATAAAGCTATTTCTAAGGAAAAATTACTGATTATGTATAATAATTATGAGTATATGATCTTTTTTTGGGATTAATAATTATTATATGGCTATTATGGGTCTATTGAATTGAAAATTATATCAGTTCTGGGATTCCATCATAGTTTTTTCAATGGATGATATCTTGGTTTATTCCAAATATGATCAGGATCATGATTATAATTTTAATATAACCATTCGAATCTTGAAAAAGAATCATCTATATGGTAATCTATCTAATGTTAGTTTTGGATTCAAGAGGTAAATTTATAGGACATTTGATTTATGAGATGGGTGTCTTTAGTGGATTCTGAGAAGATTAAAGACAAAATCTCATGAATATTCTTGAAATGTGTTTGAGATCTTGAGATTCACGGGATTAACTAGTTATTTTAGGGTCCTTGTTAGATATATCACTAGGATTGCATCTCCTATGAAAGTGTTAATCTATAAGGGTGTAAGGGTTTTGGGGTTAATTAATGCAAGATATATTTTTAGGAGTTTAAAATGATATTGACTTCATCTCTTGTCATGATAATTCTTAAGATGATTTTAGGATATTATGTCTACCGTGAAACCTTAGGTATGAGTTTAGGTGGTGTTATGATACATTGAAGATAAGTAGTAGCTTATGGGTCTCATTAGTTATTCCTTCATGAGAAGATATATCTCATTCATGATATTTAATTGGTGGTAGTGATTCAAAATTTTGAGACTTGAAACCACTAATTCTTTGGGGAGTGATTTATAGTGTATTCAGACTATAAGTGTTTGATGTATATCATCACTCAATGGGATCTGAACTTGAGACAAAGTAACCAAGTGAAGTAACTTTAGAACTTTAATTTTGATATTTCATAGACCCTTGGAAAAGAAAAAATGGTTGAAAAAGATTTGAGAACAATGTTTCAAACCTAGATAGTGAAGGAATCAATCTAAGAGTGGTGTTTTCTGGGCTTGTTTGCTGTGATGTGATTAGATGATTAGAGAGATGAAATATAGGTATTATTAGCTTGTTCTCAGAAAAGATCATTTATAGATGATCATATTCGACTTGTATTTTCTTAGTTTGTAGAGAGGTGGTGCTTTATTATGGATATTTATGGTGGGGAGACCTCAGGTGGGTGGTCCCGATCTCCTGATGGGGATTCACGTTTCTGAGGAAATATGGTTATCCTGATATAACTTAGATAAAAATTGATGAATAATATACAATGATCTAATTGGCATGGGAACCCTGGAGATACCAAAATGTATCAGGAAACAAGACTTCCTTTTTGGTGGTTGGGAATGAGATGATCAATTTTATATTTTGTGTCTCAATACCTTACATGTCGTATAATTAAGGGATAACATCAGAGAAATACTAGTTTTTGTAAACTTTAATCGTCTAAAAATGGGATGAGGTATCTATGGAATTTGTGATTGTGATACCTTTTATTCCTAGTGTTATGGATGTCATATGGGTGATTATTAACTAACTTTTGAAATCAACTCATTTCAATCATATCAAGGAGTCAAAAAAGATAGAGGATCTTAAACACTTCTATGTGTGAGAGACTATCAAACTCCATGGTGTTCCATCATTTATTTTTTTTACAGGGTAACTTTATTTACATCCACGTTCTAGAGTATATTTTAGGAAATAATGGGTTCTTAGTTGAATTTGATCATGAATTATCATCCCTATAGAGATGGAATGATCGAGAGATTCATCCAAATTCTTGAAGAAATGCTACGAGCATTTGTTCTTGACATTGATGGATAATGGGAGAAAAATATTCCCTTATTATTTTTTCCCAATAACAACAGTTATTAGGAATTGATCATGATAGTTCCATTCTAGTAATTTCAGCTTAGGCCTTATAGATCACCTATTTTTTGGAATGAGGTTTTAGAATGGTACTTGGTTGGTCTTAGAATCTTCTAGGAGATGAATAATACCATGTAATTGATCATTAAAATATTAGAGACAAATTAGAGTAAACAGAAATCGTATATCGATTTTTTTTCATTTTTTTTATTTTGAGGTAGGTGATTGGGTTTTTCTTAGAGTTTCACCATGATTGGGACATAAACATTTGGGGAGGTAGGGTAAGATATCACCTCATTATATCATTCCATTTTAGGTTTTGGAGATATTGAGGTAGGTGGATTATCGATTCAAATTACTTGATCATATGAATTTTATCCACAATTTGATCCATGTTTCTTAACTGAGGAAGCATCGGCCAGATCCATCCCATATGATTGGGTGGGAGGATGTTTAAATTGAACCTAACACCTTAGTGATTTAAAGGCCCATTCATATAGTGTAAAAATTATAAAATTTAATGTGTAGAAAGATGATATCATTGGTTCATGTGATATTGAAGTATGGTTGGGAAAGTTGTGAGACATGGAGTGTGGGGCCTTGATGATGGAGTAATGGCCATATATCTTGTTGGGTTCTTAATACCGATCCTTATGGGGAAAAATATTTTATGGTGTGCAAAATTATAATACCATGGTATATGAAATCAGGTAAAAATACTATTTTATTTTTTTCTTTTCTAATTCTAGGTTTTTCATAGGTTGGGATAAGTTGAGGTGGATTTTTCAAATGGAATAGGATACTATAACATGGAGCTTATTTTACGACATGGAGTCTATAGATGTGGTATATTTAGGAAACTATGACTTGGTGGTTAGTTTTTGTAGTTCTAGTTATTTTGACATAGTTTTGGCATAGAGTGTTAGATAATACATTGGGGATAGAAGGTGGAGTCTGAGTAGTTATTCCAATATAAGGTTCACTGCACTACATAGCTCTAATTGTAACATAGTGTCATTTATAGGGTTTAAAGGATGTGATGTATTGATGGGAATTTCAATTTTGTCCTTTCAAAAATTTTATAGGATATCTACATTAAAATGACATTTATTCTGAACACAGTTTTGACTAAGCACCAGTGTGGCATGAACAAATCGCTTGCACTATAGTCCTTTTTGTTTTGGGACGCATTGTAAAACAACCCTATGTATTGTATAATGATTCCTATTTTTCCAAACTATCTAAAAATATTTGACCCACTTAATCCTGATATGTTTTTCTTTGATTTAGTTTGCTGATGAATTAGGTTCTCTCCCGATTCTCATTGGAATATCTTCATGCCCATTTAATGTTTGAATTTCCATAAATTGTAATCTAGTTATTTAAATTCATTCTATTTTTTTTTATTTTTTTTCTACATGAGTTTTCTTTATATTGAGATTTGATCACTAAATCTATAATAGTTAGGGTGAATTTATGTTGTTTACATTAGGTATAGGTTCTCAAGAATCTTATCTCTTCCTATCCCATCACCAATCTAGAAGGCAATGAGGTTTTCACATTTCTTTATATAAGTGTCTCTATCCTATAGTATATACCTTGGCATTATTTGTGTTCATATGATTCCCTTTTTGTTTTAATATATGAAAATTATGATTTTAAATCCATGAGAGGTTAATTTTATCTTTGATGGTGATATAAATTATTTATAAAAATGGGTTTTTATTGAAACATTTTTGATATACATGATGTGTTTTGTAAATTTACCAAAGAAAATGTTGAAATGGACATTGTTTTTGAAACATGGATGTGATGTGGAATTGATATAAAAATATTTTTATAAAAATGAGGTCTTGGAAATGATATGGATTTTACTTATAAATTTCTTTATGAAACATTAATTTTGTTTCCTAAAGGGAATAATAATATAATGACACATCAGGAACACCTTGAGGAATTGGGGGGGGGGGAATAGACACATGAAATCCTGAGTGGAGTTAGATATAATTATGGGAGGTTCCCATATGAAGTGGTTTCTATAGTGTATCTTTTATATAGTATTTTGATTCATGAACATTAAGAGTCACTTTTGCTGACTAGAAACATGTTTATACAATAACTAATTGATTCATGTGGGAAAACATTTTATAGACTCATCGGTGGTATCCTAATGATATTTTGTGAACACACCCTACTTTTTTCCTTTGTGAATTTGTAACCTTGGTCTTTTTGATACTGGTAAAGGGAAGAGTATCATGTATAAGATCCCTCTAGACCATGTTTTCTTCTGTTAGATTGGGATGGTGGTGAAAAATGGTCATATGGAGATGGAACCATGGTTTTCTTTATGTTCCATGTTGATGTTATTTTATTTTTTTATCTATATGTTGTTATCCACCTTTGGATGTTACCTTTATAGTTTGGTCATTCTGATATATGATGTATTTTTGATATCTACTATGATACTATAATTACTTTTATTTTATCATATTTTTATTGAGGGTGAAGTCATTCCCACATTTCTTTTTATGATAATTTGGTTCTTGTAACCAGCTCGTAGTGATCAATAATGTGCTTTGGGCCTTGTGGTGAACCAACTTGGGTAAAATTATGGTTTGAACAAGTTTGGTTTACAACAATTAAAATGTTAGATGGAAATTATGATGGGTTTAAAAATAACTAATAATAATCATTTAAGTGGTAAATGATAATTTTGGGGATTAAAATTGAATTTTTCATGAGTTGAAACATTAAAGAGATTTTATGAAATGTATTATATATATGGATGAACATTTTATTATATTTTATTATTATATAGAAAAATTACATCCTCATGAATATTTTTAGATGTGATCCTTTATTAGAAATCCACAAGACCATAATTATAAAGATATCATTATATCTATCCTTTAATAAAATGTTTTATAAAATCACATATATAAGGGAAATTCTAACGAAGTTTTGGGATTTTTTTCCTAATTAGTGGATACCCTAAGAAGGAGGCACCCATAAGTTTTCTACATAGTGATCGTTATCAAAAACTTGTTTGAACACCAGATTGAATGGTGCATTATATCCTATTGTTATTTATCTATTTATTCATTCCAAATGTATATAAATATCCTTATTGTTTATGGGTTTTTGTATTTGACTTCTATTATGTTTGGGATTATTATTATCCCTCTAAAACTTAACCGTGGTATTAGATTAATTTCTATCAACATATGGGTTGATTTTTTACTGAAAGAATAAACAGTAAAATATTGTTTTCTAGGTTTCTTAACACACCCATGTAAATTATGCAATGATTTTCCAATATAAACAATTATCAAGGGAGATATTATGGGGTTTTGATGTGAGAAATATTTTTTGGTCAATTAGTGTAATGTCAAAAAGTTATGTTTCAAGAATTACACTTAGTGGAACCAGATGGAGAAATTTTCACCTTCACTATTGATGTTTGGATTCAAGTAAGTGGAAGAAGTAGAGTGGGATTATCTATAGAATAAGCAGTGTTCAAGTGTGGGAATATGGAAGGATGACTGTTTAGACCCATTCACTTTTGTGATACCAAATTATAGAGGATATAGTGATGAAAATGGAAGGGAAGTTCCAAATATGATCTTTATATTCATGAAGAAGTGGATATGTCATGAGTAACTATTTCTGGGTGAGGATAAAGTGTGGATATTCAAAGAAATTGGATAATGGTCACATAAAAATTTATGCATGGGATTTATGTATTTATGAGGAATACATAAAGGTTCACAATATGGTTACATAAGGTTTACTCATGGATTTTATGTATGTGTTAATTTTTCATCAAAAGGGACGACTGAGGTGGTGGAGATCACTTGATTTTCATTGAACAAGGGGAGAAAAATATGTGAAGTTATTAAGGTGGTGAAACAAGAATAAAAAACTATAAGCTGTAGTGAACCTCAATTAAATTAATGGGTTTGGCGCACTTGGTGGGTGTGCGGTGACATAACACTAAGTGTGGAGCTATGTCGATGGTTGTAATGCTAGAGGATGGGGAAACTGAAATAATGAAGATGAGATAATGCCCATCCCCATGGGGGACTTCCCCATGGAGTTATTGCAGCAGTTGTTTTTCATGGAGAGGAGTTTCAATGGTTCTATAATTAGGGTGTCGAAAAGGTGTCCCTTATAACTCATGAATGGTTCAGTTTTAGAAGGGGGGTCACCTGTAACCAAATTTGTCACTTAGTGAAAGATTTTTTGTGTTCCCCCATAGAGTATGAATAATGTTTATATCACCTAATTTATATGCTTTTTCTTTCATTTATGTTGTGTATTTTTTCTTACTATTTCATTATATATTAACTTCCTTTTCAAATAACATGAAGTCATTGAAAGAAATCAGAGTGAATGGTGGATCAACATGGTGTATAAGGTGCCCATTTTTCTGAGTTCGGGATGTTGATTAAATTGGTGTGTATCTTAGTGTCTCGAACCCTTATAGGTTCCTTGTTCTATATAATTAGGCTCAAAATATGATTTATATTATTTGGAGGTTGGATGGTTCCAATTCACTAGTTTCAAAACCTAGAAGTGGTATATGGATCTTGTGTTCTGAAGGTTGTAAGTGATAATGTGAAATTCCACAATGGGTGGTGTAAGATACAATGGAGTTCTGGTGTATGATACCCTAACTAGTGGTATCATAGCTTAATTTTAAAGAATTTTTGTGTAGTTTATCGTGTTTAATAGAACTGATGATCAATTGGTATTTGAACTCAATTGGAAGACTTCTAGTTACTTCAAGTCGAGTGGTTACTAAATTTTTGAAAGGATGTAACTAGTAAAATAATGGTGATACTAAGGTTTTATATGTATTGAAAGTCTTTTGAGTATTGGGTGTCTCGAAGCATGTTAAATTATTGAGTTAAAATTCAAAATTTGGTTGAATTACATTTGAAAACTTCTAGAACATTTTCTTGATCCCTTACCCCTTTTGGATTCAACAGGAATCATTATTTCCAGAGAATGGTGTTATAATGGGTATGATTTTGACTAATGTTTGATTGTGGAAGCTTTAGAATTTATAGGATACTAGGTTTTCTAATCTTATATATTTTGAAATATCTATTGATGGTGAATGACACATTCTTGTAATAGGGAATGAAGAAAGTAAATTTATTTTCCTCATACTCCACAGAGGCTGACCATTGTCATATAACTTAAGAATATTTCTCAGTTGTTCACCTATGTAATCTAATTCACCTAATTGTTTTTCTATTTATTCTATAAAATAATATAATTACGTGTAATATTAAATTTAAACTCAAACTAACATGCAATGCTAAACGAAATGAGATTAGGAAGAAACAACCTAGTCTTAGATTCGGTTTTGGGTTCCATCATTATTCTAATTTATATGATTTAATTTAGTTTGAAAATCCTATAATGAAATATCATGATGAATTACAATTATTTTTTTATATATATTGAGAATTATTGAATTCCTTAAAGCACTCTCAATCCCATCACATCCTGTAATCAAGTTTGATGACACACCTTGGTCGAGGGCATTCCATCTTCCAGGACCTAGCTCTATTGATTCCATTTCATCCATTGATTTCCTCAACATGATCATGTTAAGAGATAAATAATATATATAGGTAAAATAAATTAAACAAAATAATAGAAATAAATTTGAGTGCATGCCCCAGGGGACATTTGCCACACCTCGACATGCCACTCTCATTTATCACAAACATAAAAGTAACTTTAAGCAATAATTCAAGAACACCTTGATCTTTCCTAGTCCAATCAATGGTCAACCCATCATTTTTGAGGGTAGGATATTGCTTGGTGGAATGAGGAATAAGAGAATAATAAATAAAAAGAATAAATAAAGATGAAGAATAAAAGAAAAAATATAAAAAGGAGAGAGAGAGGGAAATAATAAAATAAAATAGAAAATAGACTAAGAAGAGAAGTTAAACACATGAAATAATAAAATAAAAATAGAAGGAGAACAGGTAGAGTAAGAAATAATAATAAAATAAAATAATAAAAAAGTTAAAATAACAATAATAATGTCAAAATTAAAAGTAGAAAAATAAAAGAAATATGAGAATAGAAGAATATGGATGGGTGAAACACTCCAAAGAAAATAATGTAAGGAATTATATTAAATAAAATAAAATTAAAATTACATTTAAAATAAAAAAACTTAAATAAAAATAAAAAGGAAAACAGAAAAATGGGATCAGTAGACTAAGCCCTCAATATCTAGCCTTCTTCCTTCATTGGTGGTCGAACTCCCCCTTTATGGGCAGAAAGCATCTATTTTTATAGATAGTGGGAGGAGCTTCTGAGCTTCTTAAAATAAGTGAGGATATTCATTGAAATATCTCTTAAATATTTGATTTTGGAATATTTTTTTTAAAACTCTTGAGAGATCCATGAAGTGTGAAATTTTAAACATCTGAGGATTGTGTATGTTTCCCTTTTTCTATTATGGATTGTGGAAGAACGACTTTCATTGGGTGTCCATGGATTTGATGTGGGATTTGAAGATAGTTAGGGGAGCATGGTGGAAGCGGATCCTCCTCAACATTATCCATCCTTCACATGGCTGTATGAAGCCTCCAATTGGGCTCGGGCTGTTCATCTGAGGTGAAGGAGATAATGCATGGTGCTGGAGAGGCATGGTAGTGGAAGTGGAGAATAAGCCTGACCTCAGATGGTGTGACAATGGATTTATTATTGACCATAATTATTGGTAGGTGAGTTGGATGTGGTTGTGTGCGGTGGAGAGCGATCAAAGACAGTGTTCCCCGTGTGTCTGAGTGCAGGCGAGCAGAGGTGAATGGTACCCATTAAAATGGGTGTCCCACATTGAGACAGTGGGAGGGAAGATGAGTTCTTAAATATAAATACCCCACTCTCCCCCACGATAATTTCATATAGGGACCAGAGGACCACATCTCGCCGTCACAAACTGCCCCGTCCTAGCAACACCCTCCTCCTGCCACCGTATAGTGTCTCCCCATGCGCTGACACCCTCGACTGCAGACTACCTATATTTACCAGGTATTTCACCACCGTAGGCCCTATATATGGGTTTTATGCCCTCACACACTCCTTCTAATTCATTCTTTCTTCCTGTGGGATTCATAGCTGGCCGACCCCTTTGTCTAAGTATATAGAGCAACCCACGGTTGATGGATGGCCCTTCCATGGCCTATTTTTTAGTAAACACCTGTTCGAAAGTAAGAAAATTTACCTCACTTAACAAAATATAATAAAAAATTCATATGTAATTCTTAAAATTCAAAATGAACATTATTTTTATCTTTTTACACTATTTTCATTCCTTTAAATATAAATTACAATATATGATTTATTCATTGAAATATATAGAATTAATCATAATAAATCCTTAAAAACCATTGAAAATTGATTAAAAACATAAAAAAATGAGCCTTCTAAATACAAACACACTTTAATTATTCTTATACTCAAGTATAAAATCTCAACATGGAATATTAGAGGTAATAAATTATACCATTATTCAAATTCCAAATTAATAATAAAAAAATTCTATGTTAAATCTAATTTTTAAGTTCCAAAAAAAATATTAATTCAATTTCTCAATTTTTAAATAAATAATCAATTAAATAATTTTACTTTTCTCCTTTGAAAAATTATTAAACATCTCTTATCATTCATTTATGTTCCACAATTCATTATTATTAAAAATTAATAATTCTTACCTACATCACTTTAATATTTTCTATCATTTATCATGATACAATTCAAGTGGATTTATACCAATATCATAGGAACATGCTTCTTATATATAATCATGTAAAGGAACTTCTTTATCCACTTTATAAAGATAAAAAGCACATAAAATCATTAGGGAATAAAATTAAGGTTAAAATGTATCTAAGGTTTAAGGTTGGTAGTAATTGATGTTTCAACAATTATGGCTTAATTAGGAGGCTTATCTCTTAAGTATAGTGCATGATATCAAAAGTAAAATTGTAATGAAATTCTCCCCTTCAAATTGTAACAACTCTAAATTTCCCCAAAATTTAATGTAAAGTTTAAGATCAAAATATATCATAATTAATGACTTTTACACCCTCTTGAAATTTTCTTTACTTGTATACATTTTTACATTTTCAAATATCCCTTTAAATTTTTTCTTTTTTTAAAATTTATACTTAGAATAAACCTCAAATCAACCACCTAACCACATATGATAAAATTCATTCGTCTAGTTATAATTTTTTTTTCATTTTTAGGTTCATTATGTCATTTCTTCTCTCTTTTTAATTGAAGAGGGAAAAACAATGAAATTAAAATTTAAGAATCCAAATTTTTTTTATTAACTCCTACAAATATCACCCCACAATTTTCTCTCATAATTAATTTTATCTTATCCCCCATAATTCCCTTTACCCCCGCAGTTCAACTTTAAAATATTATGAGAACACTAAGAGGTGGGTAGGAATGTATAAAAATGTCTTGAAACATGTACCATCCCTAACATGGTCATTTATGGTCTTTATGGGCTTAACTAAAGATTAATGTAAAGGTGGGTCTCATTTATAATGTATTTTGAAAAGATTCTTCAATCATTTTAATTTTTTTTCACACTCATATCTTTGAAAAGTTCAAATGAATGTTTTGGTCGGTGACATGTCCCAATATCACTCAAGAAATATGTTCAAGAATAAATAGTAAGTACTTAGTCTAGAAATAATATTAGAAATGGAAATTGTAACATTATACAATCACTCAAGATATGGTTAATAATAAAAAATCAATTCACATGAATTTCATAAATTCAATGAGTGGTTTGTTTAGGAATTTCAATTACATGAATCAAATAATTTTCTTAAATAAAGAGTCGTCATTTTAATATCCATGCTTCACTTTCATCATTTAATTATCCATTTTACGCATCCAATATTATTAACATTGAAATATAAACATGGAATCAAAAGATTACTAATAAATTTAGGTATCCAAGATAAGTTATGTAAAACTTTAATTCAGGTGTGGGAAAGTAATTTTCCAATTGAAATCTCAAAACATGTTGTTTAGAAAAAATATAAAGAGTTTAAAAGTTTAGAAAATAAAAACTTCCATTCTCATGATGGCTATTCATCTTTATCCTTCACCATTTAGGGGTACTTTATTTCATCATGAAACAATAAAAGAAAATTACTCCATTAATTATAAGTATAAAGTCTTTTAATCTAAAAAAGATAAGAGGGAGTGAGCTAGATACTATGTTATTTCTATGAATGAAATTGAAAGTCCCAAAAAGAAAGTAATGATAATTCTTAGTATGATCCTCCAAGTGGGCCCTAGAATTATATTACCTTCAAAGGGAAGTACCTTTTATTATCCATAGTTTGATGGTATATGGATCTTCTTTGAATTTAACCACCAAATATGGATTTTCCCAGATTGTGCTTATTTTATATTGTTGGTGAATGATCCATGAATAGAGTATACCAGATACCCCTCTTCACAATTGGTTATAGCTTGCATGGAAGTGCTTGGATTAATTATGGTTTATCCTCTTTGGTTTCTACTTGTGAAACATCCTCTTCATCATTTAGTTTTGGATTAATACATGATTCATGGATTGAATGATCAATGGGTGAAAAAGAAGTTATTTTTTCCTTTAAAAAAAATTTAAATTTAAATTTTTAATAAGTAATTTTTACCTTTCAATATCAGCATCCCCTGTCTTGATTTCCACATGTTTAGAAACTAATAACTCCTCATGTGATTTCCAAAATATGTGTTTATAAATATTAGAGGTCTTCATGTGTTCCTCAATAGGTGTATGTCATATTTATTCATATTCCTCTAAGTCATATAAAAGATTATATGAGTCTAAAAATTCAAAGAAGTGGGAATTAATACACAATTCAGAGTGAATAAAATCAAAGAAAATAAATTTTTTGACAATTTAAACTAATTGAATTGGTTCAGTTTCAATATCTCATTAATTGGTGAGTTCTTATTAAATTTTATTTTTGGTGGATGGATCTAGGTAGTCCAGATCGTCCATTTTTACTTTAAATTCCACTACTTGGGTGGTGTTTACCTTCATTAGTGTCCTCTCTTCTTCTTTCTAAGGAATGAAGTGATCAAGTAGTTCCTCAAATTCATTCTAGAAGTTATCTAGATCTTTCGGATGTCCCACATGTATCTCATCAGGTAAGTATTCCTCCTTATCCTCCTAAGGTATATCAAGAAAGAAG
The DNA here is from genome assembly GCA_963277665.1 of Viscum album. NCBI lineage: Eukaryota > Viridiplantae > Streptophyta > Magnoliopsida > Santalales > Viscaceae > Viscum > Viscum album. The sequence goes on along the minus strand of OY728129.1, from coordinate 455,189,617 downwards.
AGTGGCTCGTCTTCTTGTCCATGTTCAAGTTTCTCAAGGGATTCATTGAAGTTATCAGTTATCCAATCAATTGTACCTTTTAAATTTTTCTACTTTTCTTCCCGATTTTTAATAACATATGTGATTTTTTTATTAGACACTTATTCTTGAAATTTTTCAGGGTTAACTTCTTCAATTTTTTTTAGAGAAAACAAGTAACACTCTTCTTTTGTTTTGAACAATTCTTGATTAAATTCTAGGAAGTAAGCCCAAAATTCAGTTAAATATATAGTCAATCCTTCAACCCCTAGTTGCTCGAGGGTCTCTTTATGATGAAGAACATGTTCCTTGAATTAATACTCTATGATAACTTGTCTCTCAGCTACCATGATATGTCTAGACAATACAAAAACACTTTCTTCTACAAACTAGATCACTTTAGTTATGGGTTCAAACACCTGTGGGGTTTCCTTCCATGTATAATAGTATTTATTTGGATACATCATGGAGAAAATTTTTTTTTATGGTTTTTCTTTTTTATATGGAAATGAAATGTATATAATATGAAAATATAAAAATAAGATAAATATATGATTATATCCCAAAAAATGGTGCCCGTTTCGACTCATGCTTATCCTAGGTCATGAAAAAAGAAAATTTATTTTCTTAATGTAGCACAGAGGTTGACCAGGGTTGTCACACTTGAGGATGTTTCTCAGTTGTTAACATACTTAATATAATTCACCAAAACTAATTATTTTTATTTATTCTATGAAAATAATGGAATGAAATTAAATATTAAGATTTAAACTAAAAATAACATGAAATTCTAAAAATAATGGGATTAAGAAGAAAGAACATGGTCTTAGGTTCAGTTTTAGGTTCCATCATTATTCTCCCTCAATTTTTTGATTTAAATTTGATAATCAAAACATTACATATCTTGATGGATTACTTTTGTTTTTATTTAGAGATTGTGAAGTCTCGAATACCTTTATCACTCTCAATTCCACCTCCTCCTATAATCAATGTTGATGAAACACCTTGGATGAGGGTGTTCCATATTCTAGGACCTGAATCTTTTGATGTCATTTCATCCATTGATTAGATTAAATCCATCATGTGAATAGATAAAAAATTTAGAGAGGTAAAGGAAATTAAAAATAATAATAGAAATAAATTTGAGTTCATGGCCAAGAGGACATTATACATACCCGTGCATGTTACTTTAATTTATAACAAATATAAAATTAACTTTAAGAAATAATTCCAGAACACCTTGACCTCCCTAGGTCCAAGCCTTGGTCCAGTCTCTCATTTATGAGGGTAAGAGATCATTTAGTGGAATGATTAAGAAGATAATTATAAAATAAAAATAGTAAAGAAAGAATAATTATAAAAGGAAAAATAGAAGAAGAATTGAGAGAGATAGAGAGTGAGAATTAAAAAATAGAAAATAGAATAAGAAGAAAAGTAAAAAACATAAAATAATAAAATAAAAATAGAAGGATAATAGTTATAATAAGAAATAATATTAAAATAAAATAATAAAGAAATAAAAATAAAAATAAGAATGTTAAACTTAAAGGAAGAAGAAGAAAAGAAGAGTGAGAAGAGAAGAAGATGGATGAGTGAAACAATTTTAAAAAAATCTTTCATGGAATTATATTAAAAAAATAAAATAAAATTTAAATTTAAAATAAAAAATCCAAACTAGAAATAATAAACTTAATTGAAAATAAAAAAGAGAATGAAATAAATGGGAGAAGCAGCCCGATCCCTTGGTTGCAGGGCTTCTCCCTTCACATGTGGTCTAAATCTCCCTTCATGGGAATCAAGCGTCTATTTTTTATGGTTAGTTGGAAGTGAATCCTAAATTCTTCAAATCAAAGAAGATATTAATTTAAATATATACTAAATATTTGGTGTTTGAATATTTTATTTAAAACTCTGATGATAACCATGAGATGTGAGATTTAAAACTCCAGAGGATCATGTATGTTTCCATTTTCTAGTGTGGATCATGGCCAAGAAAATTTTATAGGGTGTGCATGGATTTGAAGGTGAATTTCGAGTAATGAATCACAACATGATGGTAGAGGATCCCTGTCAATGATATCTGACCTTCACATGGCTGGAAGAATCCTTCAAATGGGATTAGGGTGCTCGGTCGAGGTGCAAGAGATGATCCACCATTGTGGAGAGGTGTGGTAATGGAAGTGGAGATCGAGCCTTATCTTAGGTTCTGTAGTAATGGAGTTATTTTGTGATCAGTAGTGAGGGAAATTGAGTTGGAGGTTGTAGTGAGTGGCGAAGAGTAAGTGGATATGGAAACACCTGTGTGCTAGAGTGAAGGAGAACGAAGGTGAATAATACCCATTAAAATGGGAATCTCACATAAAAATGGTGGGAGGGAATCAAAGTGATTAGATATCAATTCCCTACTCTCCCCCTATAATGAAGTCGCGTAGGGGCCGAAGGACCCTCACCTGCCATTGAAGATTTCCCCATCTAGGTGTCGCCCTCCTCCCACTGCCGCATGGAGCCACCCCATGCACTGACACTCTTGTCTATAGACCACCTAGAATTTCCCATAGATTTCACCACCCCAGGCCTTGTGCGTGGTAATGACGCCCCTATTCACCCCTTTAAATTCTAGGCGACCCTCTTGTGGGATTAACGACTAGCCGAAACCTTGGAAGGGATAAGTGAAGTGATCCCATGGTTTAAGGCTATCCCTTCCTTGGCCATTTTTTTAAACACCTGTTCAAATGTAAAATAATTTAACTCACTTAACACAATATAATAAGAAACTCATTTGTAAAATTTCAAATCCAAAATTAACCTTCTTTTACTCTTTTAACAACATTTTAATTTCTTTAAATATAAATACCGAAATTATATTAAAAATTTTGATATGTGGAATTAATCATTAACAATCCTTTAAAACCCTTGAAATTTGTTAAAAAATATTCACAAAACATGAGTTTGTAAGTGAATCAACTAGAATTGTGGTGTTTAATAGAATGATAACCATTATTGGAAACCAAAAGGTAATAGTTTTGATGGTGTATCCATGTGAGATGAAACATGAACTAGAAGTTGTATTCTAACATTTTAATCTAACTAAGGAGGGGGAATGATAACTCTACAAAACTCAGATGGTTCCCCAGTTCTACAACTATAACTGAAGAGGAAAATGGATATTGCACTATGAATGCAGAGACATAAAGGTTTATTCTAGAAGGTTAACTTATTAATGTTCCATACATATTATAGTTTATAGGGGAGCCTATTTTTAAATGAAGTGTTTTATAACCCTCTTGAGTAAGTCCATTTGAATCTGGGGTTCTTATAATTCAATGTATAAGAAAATAAAAAGGTGTTTTTTTAGATTCTTTGGTTGGAGGATAGATCCAGACTATAGGAAAAGTTGTGGTAATATAAAGAAAAATAACTAAAGAAGGTAGTATAAAATGGTCCCCATGAATCACAAGGTGACTTAGATGACTAGATAGTGAATCAAATGAAGAGTAAAGATGACATTGAATTTAAATTGGAGCTCTTTATTTGTGGAATAGTGTGAAAATAGATATTTATTTTTGGAATCTGTTTCTTAGAAGGATCATTGATTACTGGAAGAATAGTATTTTAGAAAAAGGAGGATGTGGTAAGGGAATATTTTTAAAATATAATTCAGAGGTATAAGTGTCATTGTTTTGGAAGCACATGTACCATAGAATTAAAAATTTGGTTAGTTTTGGTTGTTTTCACAAATCCATTATACTTAATCATTTTGTTGACAGGGAAACACAATTTTGTGGGTATAGTTTCTGAAAGACAAGTATAAGGTGTATTGGAACATTATTCAAAGAATATTCATTGTGTGTTTCATATATCAGAAGATAGAATATAGGATTAATGAATGGTTATGAAGGATGCCGGTTTAGAATTATTGTAAGTTTCAAAATATCTAATGGTGGAGATGCCGATAGTTTGAGGAGAATGAACGCGGAACACCTAAAGGTGTCTCACAGTGTGTGATGACTTAATTTGGGGAATTATCTTCAAAATATAATCTAATTCTATAAGTGTGATGATATTTTTGTTCCCTTATATACAAAGTATTTAGAAAGATGACCATGACCATGTCGATACTATAAGTGGGAGAACCCCAAGTCCCAAGAATGCTTTATTTATGTAGTGGAATAGAAAACTTTGGTGTTTTTAAATATGAGTCAATGAATTTTGGAATGTCATCAAATTATCAAAAGGTCCTCTATAATGGAGGTGATGCTAAATAGTTTAGAACCAAACTATAATGTAGTGGGAGAAAAGGGCCCTATTTTCCTTGGTTGTACTAAGAAATGGTTAATAGAAGGTTCCACATTGTTTTAGTGTAAGTTCATTATTTTAATGATACCAAACTTTCTAGATGTTATGTTTTTTATGAGGAACAATTCCAAAGGTATCACTAGAATTATATGTACCAGAAAACCCTTAGATTGGAAAAATTTAGTGGTAGAGTTTTAGAAGAACATGATTATGGAAAGAGTTGGGCCATATAAATAGTATATATCACATCTTTTTTATGGGAGTTCAAAAAATTAGGATGTTATCATGCTTATTTTATTTGGATAAAATTACTCATAGGAATTCAAATGGTCTTATGGGATCAAAATTGGTGGCTAGAGTTTGAAGAACTGAGGAAGACTTGTCTTGTTCAGACTTGGATGACCATAATAATGGTTGGGATACATGGTGAGATTATAAAGGGAGAAATAATATATTATCTTGTTTATAAAAATAATATATTATGGAATTTAGTGAAATACATGATAATGGGTTTTAAGGTGGAGATTGTTAGGATTAACTTATGAAAAATAATTCTTGAGTGGGAGATTGTTAGGTTTTGGTGTGAGAATAGTTTTCTAGTTAAGTATTGGAATTTTTAGAAGTTATGTTTTTGGAATTACACTTAGTATAACTAGATAAAGATTTTCCCAACTTTACCATGGATGTCTAGATTTGGGTTAGCAGAAGAATTAGAATAATAGAAACAACCAAAGTAACGATATTTAATTAAGTCAATATAGAAGGGTGATTCCATGTATGCATAAACTTGTGGATAAAATACCTTCCAAATCATGGGGGTATGAAAACTAAGGGGAATTTCTAGATATGAAACAATGGTTTCATAGGAATAAAATATGTATGTACTCACTATTTCGGGGTTAGGAGATAGTGCAGTGATGCAAAAGACTTTTGTAAGGGTCACTTATGATGTTATGTAAGCATTCTAGATATCCATGATGGATATATAAGGATTATTTAGAATGTTAAATAAGGATAAAATCATAGACTTTTTATATGAATGAATTATTCTCTGAAAGGATTATTTTAGGTGGTAGAGCGCAATTGGTTTTCCTTTAACTATTGGAGGAATAACCATGATGTTCATAATGAAATGCAATAAAAATGACCAAATGGAAGGTGTAATACACCTTAATAAAATAAAATACGTTGTCTCATTTAGTGGAAGTTCAGTGATATATTACCAAGTGTGGATCTAAGACATATTCCACATTTTTATAGGATGGTGAAGCTGGAAGGAGGGGGATGAGATAACATATGTTCCGATGGGGAACTTCCTCATGTAGAGGCATTGATAAGGTGTTTTGAGTATGGTGACTGAAATAAATTCCTTGTAACTTGATATTGGTTGGGTTTATATAGGAATGGTACAATGTAACTCAATTTACTAGTTAATGAAAGATGTGGCATGTTCCCCTTAGAGTAGGGCTAAAGTCCAAACCATTGAATCTTTGTGTGTTGTGCTTCTTCCATTTATGTCATGTGTTTGATATTTCTTGTTTATTGTGAATAATAGTTCTTTTCAAGGAACATAATGTTGCTAAAATAAATCATGGTGAAGGGTAGATAAAAATGTTGGTTGGGTTACTTGGTCTTCCTAGTCTAGAATTTGATTCTGGTAGGGTGTGTCATGGTCTCTTAGACCCTCTTGAGTGCCTTGATTTACTGGTTGAGGTGTGAAAGATAAATTATTTTAGTATAATTTTGGATTGTTTTTATTTATTGGTTTCAAAAATATAAAATAGGTATAATATTTTTGGGTTCTGAGGATTCAAGAATTATTTTATAATTCTATAATAAGTACTATTAGAGCTCATGGAGTTTAAGTGACTGGTACAATGATAAAACACAAATTTCAGTTATTTATTTTTCTTGACCATGGTATAGTCTAGTAAAAAATGTGTGCCGTGATTATAAAATTTATATCACGACATCATATAATAAAACACATGAAAATTACAAGTAAATTTTAAAAATCATGCAAAATAGTGTATTTTGAGACAATTCTCTACATCGTGGTTAACCAACCACTAAGGTGTAGTTTTCTTAAAAATTAGGACATAACATGACATTGTCAAAAAAGAAAATTTGTTTCAAATTATATATTTGATACTTTAAACTACATATTCAAAACAACACAGAACGGAAACAATGGTTTTCTTCAAACTTCTAGTCTAGGTGAAATTACTTGGAGAAAATGACATGCTTAGCCTAATGGGACTCCAAAATGGCCATTCTCTTCCCCTTATAATAAGTGGAACTATAAAAAACACCACACCATGATGAAATCCATTTTATGTAGATATATAATGATAATTAATTTTTTTTACATTTTTAAGAACCTTCATCGATATTGTCCTGGAGGTTCCACACTAAATTCATGGGGTTTCTTTAAACCAAACAAAAAAAGTTTTGGTTGATTTAATCTAGGTTTAAAGTGGTTTTATATAGTATATAAATTTTAAAGGATTTATAAATTATAAAATAAGGTAAAATATACAAGAGTTTATATTTATTAATTAATAGTTCATAAATGTACGTATAAAATGTTTATGTTAAGCCCTTATTTTAAAAAACTATTTAAACATTTACAAAATAGATTTTTAACCTAAGGTAATTAATTATTTAAATAAAATAAAATATAAAATATTAAATTATGTAAATTTTTTTCATGAAATGTGAATTATTTTTTATTTGATAATAAAATAGTTCATAAAATATCTCAAAATTCTGATTATTAAAGAGTTTATATTAAAAACATGTAAATGATAATATAAAAAAGTTCATATTGGAGAAAAGTTAGTTATTCATGTTTATCAATGACTAAATTATAAAGTGTTTATAATTTATTTATGAATTGTACATAAATTCTTATCTCATGTCTAAATTTATGAATTTTTCATTTATTTAGTATTATTCTCTATTTTATTATTCTTGAATATAAATGATATATTATAAACTTTGATTTATGATTTATTTTTAAAGTGTTCAAAATAATTCTTGTCATACATGCATTCAATGACTAACATGCTAGTCAGGAAAATTTAATTTGTCTTCTTCTATCTTAATATTTTCTTATATTGGGCTATAAAATGAATAAAGAAGTTAATTATACCTTATACATATTATGTGTTAGAATTTTGTTGGAATTGAAATCTCTCATGAGTAATAAACCATGGGTGAAGGGGCTTTTGGTCAGATTTCTCACTGGCTTGGAGGCATATGCCTTGTTTGGAAATGTTGGAGTTAGCAACCTATCACTCCATTATTAATTTTTTTGAGATTATTTATTTAATATGATTACAATACTTTTAATTAAATGGTTTTATATAACTTATAAAAGGGATTAATTTAGATATGTGTGAATATTTTTGGATTTTAATTTGGGTTATTAACAGAAGTTATGAGCTGTGTAAAGAGTTATAGATTAGTATGGATTGAACATATTGATTTTATGGAAGGAATATATATTCCAATATAAATAATTAGAATAATAAATAAATTTAAAATTAATAACATGTAATAATACGGTGAGATAAAATTCTCTTTAAAATACTAATATTTATATTCCTTCTAAATAAATCTCTTTTCAAGATTTCAATGATTTAGTATGTGTGACCTTAATTATTACATTCCCATGGATTATTTCATTTAAGGAAAGGAAGCAATGATGAGAACCTAACCATTTGGTTTCCTGTATTTTGAAAATAATGTGGGTTACACTTATTTAGGAAATACTAACTAGTAGGATTCTAGAGGAATTGAGTTGAGATAATCTCTATGATGGATTGGCCAATGAGTTTTCCACTTAGCCATCGAATAGTCATATGTGATATGATTGATATGATTTTATAAAATTTACTATTGTGACTTATTGAAATTATTAAATGTTATAAATAATAATGAAATATGGATCTTGTTCCACTAGTGGATATGAAATAGTTTATAGGGACTACCATTTTAGTGTGAGCGCATTTAATAAGTTTTTTGAGAAATATTTTTATAACTTGACACTCATCTAATAAAAAATTATTCTATATATAAAATGGAATTATCATTATTTAACGTGATTTTGATATCAATATTGGAAATGAAAAATCTTTGTGGAAGTATTTTTGTAGTTTGGTGAAGAGACTTAAGAATATTTTTAAGAAATAAGGAATATTCAATTTGTTAGAGTAATACCTTCAAGAGTAACCAGATGTTGAGGTTGTTCAAAAAATATATCTTGATGCATATGAGAGGAATAAAAGGATTATTTTGAGGTTTCAAAGGAATTATAGGAATAATGACCTAAAGTACCTTATTCTACACTTATGTACTTGATATTACTGGGTATATTACATGACAGTGACAAATTAAAAGTTTTATTTTAAAGATGGTTTTGACTATGAAATTCAATATGTGATTTTTTTTGAATGTTCACAAAATATAAATTATTTATATAAAACTTTACCCTATCCACTCAAAGGGTTAATGATAAATTATCATGACATATAATGTATTGGATTTATTGAAATATTAAAAGTAGAATTGGGAAAAAGTTTAAACTATAGAAAGGAAAGTTAATTGGAAACTACAACAATGTTTCTTTGAGTATCAAGTTGGAATCATTTAAACCCAAAGGATATTATAAGAAGTAGAGGAAATGTTTCAATATAATTTAATTATTTTGGATAAATGAATAAGTTTTGTGAAACTCCATGGAATATCCATGATGGGTATTAATGTTATGTAAATAAATTCATCTATTTTGATGCATATATGATAGAAAAATTATAGTTGTTTTTTTGAATATATAAGATTTCATAATTAAGGTTATAACTAATGATGTTTTTAGTTTATATTCAATTGCTGAAGAAAATGTTTTCCCAATCACGTAGTGGATGCAAAATAATATTTCAATCTTAAATGGATCTAAATAAAGGATGTGAATTTTCATCGTATTTGTCTTATATAATAAGTGAAGTTTTTAAAAAGGAATTATTAGGAATAAAACGAGGTGTTGCATATGGTTTATAATTAATTAATTTATATAACATGTTTGAGAAGAAGAAAATGATAAAATTTGTTTTATCCGTGATAAATGATTTTATCAAATATTTTTTTTAAAATATGAGGAATAAAGATTCCACCACATATTTTAAATAATAAATTCCTCTTTTTAGAATAATGATCCAAAAATATAAAATACCATATATGATATAGATTAAATATTTTATTTTTTAATCAATCCCACTAAATGAAATATATATTATTAAAAAAACGAGTTTGTGTATCTTATAATGGTATTCTTAAGATAAAATTATTTCTAACAGGCTCGTGGGAGTATATTTGGACTTATAGAATTTAAAGTACAATAAATAAATGATTAATGTAGTGAAATTTAAAGTGAATATCCCTTTATATCCTAAAAGAGTTTAGGGTATTCCAATAAATATAAATGTAGAGTTATATTTATTTATCATTATGTTGTGGTTGTCACTTTATATTCTAAAATAGTTTAAGATGCTTTGATAAAGATAAAATAATGTAAAGTGTTATAATCAGTTTCCAAAAATAATATAAAAGTAAAATTTTTATTGAAAAATTATATTCATAATGATGATGGTGAACTTATAAATATTAAGTTGAACATATATTATATTAATATTATAATATTTAATTTTTTGAATTAAAGGATTTTGAATGCAATGTTCAATGATTTGAACAATAGAGATATGATTCATAATTATCACCATTATTAAATCAAAACATCATTCGTTGATGTTACTCAATAATGGAGTTTATTTTCTGGGTTTTATCTAGTGGTCACATAGAGATATGGTAAAAACTATATATATACATAATGAGTTTAACAAAATTAAAACTTTTCAACAAGCTTTTGGTATATCTAAGGGTTGATCATATAGAATATGATTATATGAGTGCTTATGTATTGTTTTTTATAATTCTTAAAATAGTTTAAGATTATAAAATATATCATGTTATATATAAGGTAGTCTCCACTTTATCATTCCTTGATGTTGGATGCATATATTTTGTGAATTCAAATGATAATGGACCACTAAAAATAAAAATTTAAGTTATCCGTAACCGATATTCATCATGAAGTATTACAGGTTGTGATGAAATAGAAGCATTAGCCTGAATAATTTTTTATAAAGTGAAAAAATATTCTCATGAGGCACAAACCATATTTTGTGTACTGGATGTCCCCCCAAGTATACCACTTTCATAATACACTGTCTATTTGGTATATTATGGGTTCATGTTTCTTGTTGAATTCAAATACCTATGGTTGTAAAGATACTAAGAGCAACGATTCGTACACTTTTAAAGCTTTCTTATGCAATTATTTAGGCTTAGTTAATGGTTTTGTGTGTTTCTAATCATGTAGTCTGTTGAGGTTTAACCAATATAGGATTTCTATTCTCTTACAATGAGTATTACATATGGTACCATGATTGAGATAAATTTAGGAAGCGTATGGACATACCTTGATAAGGTAAATGTTATGTGCTTATCTATTGGGATGAGGGGATTATGAAATTCTCAATTTCTTCGATGTATTCGTTGACCATGCCAGTTTATAATCAATGTATCAAGATCGTATGAGTTGGATATATAGGATTAAAATAATCCATGTCCCAAGGTCACTATATTTTATATGAAAATTATTATATGATTACGAATAATTTTATATGATATAATTGGTGAAAAAAGTATAGAGATACATGTTTTTGTTAAGGATCACTCGAGATCCCTCTTTAGCTTGAATAGTATTGAAACTTTTATAAACACCTATCTTTACTTAAAATTATAGATTTGGGAATTAATAATTATTTTTAATTATAAAAATGCTTATGGGGTTACAATTATTAGTTTCATCAAAGAGGACCAAGTTTATAAAACATTGAGTGTTTCCCCAAAAAATGTTAGAGGATATCCAGAAGAATTTATTGATATATTTTCACAAGTTGTTACATATTTTATATCATTTGGGGAAAGTGGATTGTAAATTTTCAAAAATAAAATTTTGAATATATTAATAATAAAATTTGGATATGATTTGAGGATTTATTTCATATTAAATAACATAAGGTGGAGGTGTGAAAAGTCTATGAGACCTTTAATAAAAATGATATATTAATGATATATGCACTAAAATGGAATATCCCATGACATATCAGATATCGTAGTCTATGTGAGAGTGATCCAATATATAGTGAAAGTTTATATTCCATGGTGTATTTCATGGTGAACATCACGTTATGTGATAACAAGATAATGAATTCAATCTTCAATTCTAATGACTATCATAATTAGTTATTTTTAATTAGATCACAATTATTTAGAGTTTTAATAAAACAATAATGATGTTTTAAGTTTTAGATGATATTTATGAGGAATATAATAGAATGCTTTATGATTTTAAATATTGGAATGTTTTTGTGAAACATTTTATATATTTGGATGAGCATTTGATACTCTTAGATCCTTATATAACTCAGTCACATATTAAGGATTTTTTTTGCATTTGATCATTCTTTAGAAATCATCTAGATGAAAATTATAAATATCTAATTTTCTCTATATTTTAATCAGTGTTTATAGAAAAATACGGATATGAGGGAGATCATTACCAATCATTTAGTGATTTGTGCAATTTGTGGATACCATAGTAGGGAGTCACCTATTCGCTTCTACTTAGTGATCATTCTTCTATACCAGTTTGAAGCCTTGATCAACTGGTGTATAGTACACCATTATTCTTCATTTTATTATTCATTCTAAACTTATCAGTAGAAACCACTTCTCTTGGATTTTTGGAGTTAACTTACATTTCTTTTAGGATAGGGGTTATCACTTTATAACAATTTAATGACTTCTTGAAGAGTTAGAGAACTCAAAATAAGAGGAATAAATTGGTAAAAAATATAACAACAATGATGCACTATTCTGTAGGGTGATCTTCTTATTACTTTTTTCTTTGTAAAATAATTTATATTTTACAGTTATCCATATCTTATATAGATTTGGGATCCATATATTGTATAGTAAATTAGACTAAATCTCAAAGGACGTGATCCATGGGGGCATTAAACCTACCAAAACCTTATATTAGTCACTGAGATTTGTATTTGAGTGAAGAGTAGTTAACTATTACACTCCTTGGATTAACCCCCTCATATTATAAGTTGAATAAAGTATATTTTTTGTTACCTATGCATGAATGTTTTTTTAATTCATTATACAACTAGTAAGTGTGAATGTAAAGATAAAAAAACATATATAGAGAAAATAAGATAAAATTTTGACCTTTTAAACATGGATTAAAAATCAATTTATGTGTGAATATATAAAATTAATTAGATTAATTAAGTATTAAATATTATCAAACATTGATTTACCCCTTCCTAGTGTTCATATCATAAATAATTTTTCCACCAATTAGCATGAGATTCAATGTTTGTACCTTGGATGTTTTTTTATTGATACATATTTTATATGATTTTTTTGATGAATTATAGTTACTTACATAATTTTTAATCACTTTAAAAATTTAGAGTCATCAATAAAATATTAAGGAATTCTAGTGGTTAATAGGTATAATTTTTTAGATTTTGAAAACATAATTTGTTATTGTGGTAAATCACTCTCCATGAATGTAAATATAACAATGATGTATGGAATCTATTTTAAAGAAATATTTTGAGTAAATATCTCAAAATAATACAAAAGATAACTTGAATCTAATGAAAATAAAATTAATGAATTGAGATTAATTAATCATAATATCTATATAAATTTTATTGGATTTAAAAAATGGAACTCTATATGGGGTAAATTGTCCAATATATAAAAAAGAGATAAAAACTCAAGGGGAACATATTTCATGTACCATGGAATAAATTTAAACACCAATAAATATAGTCTAGATAAATATAGAAATAATTCTCTAGTAAATTTATTGATACTATTTGACCATGTTTTGTGTAGATTAAACTATCATAGAGATGGAGATCATAAAAAAATTATTAGGATATACCACCATAATTCAATTTGAATGTTTTTGTAGTTGATGAAATAGACTTAAGTATTTTCATGATGGATGATTTAGAAAGCACTCTTGTTGAATATGATATAAGAATCAAGAAATATAAAACTAACTTAAATAAAGATTCAATTGAAATGTTATTGAAACCAATAAATTTTTTATACATCAAAAAATAAGAAGCGTGAAAAGTGGTGATAAGGTACCTATCAAAAAGGTTACAAATATATAGAGGAAAATTCAAGGTAAAATTACACATTTTTTACTTTATGTGTGGTAAATTTGGTCATATAGTTTCCTAATTTCATAAAAAACATGACGATGAAGATAAATAATATATTTTAAAGAAGAAGAATATTCAATCCAAGAATATATATAAATATAAAGATTCATATAAATAAAAAGATATATATTCTTAGAGTATATGATATTTTGATCTTATATCATTCCCAAAGTATAATGATGATAATATGATAAGGGGTTAAAAATAAAAATATAATAGCATGATTGAAGATGAAATATTTACCATTTTAGATGATTAAACCAAGGAATCAATGAATAATGGTTTTAACAAGTTCAAGGATAATTATTTCAATACTTGTAATATTAAATATATTTAATATTTGGAAGATGATAATAAAATTTCATATGAAAAAATTTTAAATGGTTTTGTATTGATAATATGAAATAGTACAATGTTCAATGAATAATAATAAAGTTAGCTTATATTTGATGATATAGTAAATAAGGCATTGAAGGATTTACTAAAATATTAAATACATAACAATGTTTTGAATTGTGCAATAACTAATGACATGTATAAAAAGTTAATAATAATTTATAAATGATTTGTATAAAAATAATGGAGGTATATTTCTTTATTTGGAAATGTTAACAAATAATAAAATTTAAATGATAATAATCGATACATACTTGAAGGTGATACCTTAACTGGATTAAATTAAGAAATAGTGGCTTCAATTACATATGATAAGTATTGAAGACAAATATGTTCACATGTCATTAGTAATATACTATCAAATAAATAGGAATGTTTTTTTGAGTCAATGTTTAGGAAAAGTAAGACATGTTCTAAAATCTATAAGAGAAGGTTCAATAGTTGGAAGATGATAGAAAATAGATAAATTTTAAAAAGGTTTCACTATTCAATTGGAGGAAAATATTAAAATGAAAAATGATATTGAATCCAATTTCATAATAATAATGAATATATTAGAAGATTATCTAAGAAACATTATGAGTAAGAGAATAATATTGAACCTGATGTTATTAAATATGGAAGTGAAATTGAAATTATATGAAGATGTTGAAATGATAAATAAGAAAAAATAGTTTAAATTTACTAAATCTGTAATAAAACAAGGATAGTGTTTAAAAATATAAAGAATTATTTTATTGAAAAAATTGTTTCTTAGTAATTATTGTAAACCATGAAAATATAATAATAATTATTATAGTATCATCAAGAAGTAAATAGATAAAAGAGAAGTGTAATATTCAAAGGTGAATATGAGACGAAAAGGAAAACATAATAAAACTAAAAAGAAATAATTAATTTTAATTCTAAATATAAAAAAGAAATTAATAATTGGAGTTATTAAGGAATGAAATTATTCTATGGAACACATTGTTACATTGTACGTTTTTTTAATTTTACTGACCCGACCCAACTGACTACTAAACCGGTAGCCTTACCGGTCACCACAAGTCCTCAAGCGGGCCTCCCTGTACACAAGAGGATACCGACTAGCAGTGACGGTGTAATGGTGGTATGGTGGGGAGACTATACCCTTGATATCAGAGTATGAAAGTGGTATATATGGTTTAAATAAACTGAAAAACAGCAGAGAAAGTAAAAATAAATGATATGGTAGTAGAAGATAAAGACACTGATTGAATAAAGGTGGCCTACGCCAAAAGTACAACAAAGCATGCATGACCAGGTGATGATAAATAATAAATCACAAAACATAAATTAGGAAATATGATACAATAAATAAACAAGGAAATAAATAAAAGTCCCAGAGGGTGGTCTGATCGATCATCTTGATTACCAGCTCAGTTCTGTGCTCCCAACTCCTAGGTACAATGGACAGTGCAAGTAAAGGATATAAGACCTGTGAAAAAGTGGATCTTCTTGATTACCCTAGTTCAATGGTATCTCAAGAAGGGTGTGATATATACTTAATAGGACACCACAAGCAATGTCTATACGATAATCTATCTCATTTATATAAAATACGTAGCATGCGTGTGTAACAGGGTTAAGAATAAACGTGAAATAAATAAATAACCAAGTCAGGCTTGGGTCCCTCCATGGTAATAACCTAACAATACCTGATTCAGACTAATACAGAATGTCTAAACCCAAGTTAACCTATAAGAAAGGGATACAAGTGAAACATGTCATTAGAATTTAAGAATCTTGAAAGGACCGAAGCTAGATATGTGATTTAACCTGACAGAGACACCCTTTTATTTAATTATTTATCATCTTATAGTTAATTTAAAGAATAATATATAGTATTAATTTCAATGGAATCTTTTTCCCATCTAAGGTAAACCTTATAGAGTCACATGAGTATCACACCTAGCGCTTAGCACTTTAAAAAAAATATGAAATCAGTCCATCCCTGGGAAACCATAAAAGGAATTCCAGGTTTCACTCTCGATGTAATTAAAACAATTCCTCTATGAGTCCATCATTGGTATGTCACATTGGGGGTCATAGTATCACTAGTGGCATGTTGTAACCATTTTATACAACGAGCCGATTCATAATTTCTCCTCTTGAAACTGGGATAACTCACATGGCGGTAATAAACATGAACAGTGGGACCACACATGATATAAAAGTTATCTCCCCTAGCATGTAAAGCCTCATAAACTCACAAGACCATACTCAAAATTCTATAAACTGGAATCTGGGTGTCACTCTAGAAATAAATAATACATCCATTCCTTTTTAATTTAAAACACCAAAGTGGACAAGTATATAACCATGCCTTTTCATAGACATGGTAAAAGTAAGAGGCTACATATATAAGCAATCCACATTACAATTCATGTATTCTAAAAGAGAGTTTCAATACAATTATCCATTTAAATTACAAAAAAAATATGGTCTATATACTAAACATGTCCCCAATCCAATGTAATGTACCGATAAACATGAAATTTTATTTTGGTTTAGAAGACATCGCACCTCAAGAGAAGGGTTTTATTAGAAAACATGAAATTTATATCAAATAATTGATTTTGTTCGGTTTAAACTATTAAAATTCACTACAAGGCACATAAAAACCCACTACAATAGTGGTCCTTAACAAACAATTATCATATTTTTTCAAATGAATAAATGCACACCTAAAGGGGTGGATCGAACAATGGTAGACAAAAAATTTAAGGGGAGGCTATATGGACCCACCATAAAGGTGTGGTTTGGGTTGAGTTCATAACCTCTAACTGTATGAAGAGGAGTCCAAAGTCATCAAAAGGCGATATAGGCATTAAATATAATGCATGTTATAATTTAGAAGCGATAATAGGTAGGTCCAACATGTGGCACATGAATTATTTTTTTAAAAAATGATGAAACTTGAGGGAAAATCTATATTCATCCTACCTTATACATAGGAAACCCACATTCCTGATAAAAAATATTGATTTGTCCAATTTGAGAGAAAATGGAGAAAGGTACATTCTCCCTAAAAAATAGGGAGAATGAGCTCACACTAAAATAGTGTAGTGAGAGAGAAGATAAATGAATAATAGAAGTAAGAGGAATTGTAGACTTACCAAGATGTTTCTAATTCACCTGACAGTGTGAACCTGACTTTTGATGAGGTAGAAACCTCTATGCATAGCATGGGGGTGGACGTGCTCAAGTGGGAGGGTGTTTTGTGTAGAGGAGAATAAATGAGGGAGAAAGAGAGGGTTTATAATTTAGGTTCATTAAGGGTTGATCTATAATTTTACCTAATAGACAAGGGCCCATGGTTGGTGAAACGGTGTGCCAACCATACAAAGGCTATTACTTAAGAGGATATGGTCACATGATTTTTCTACACGATTAGCCACTATGTGCACCAAAAGTTCAATGAACAATGCACACACACTGCCTAATTGTAACTTAGCGTACGATCTTGGTGCATGGTTTGGGAAACCATGAACAGGCTTTGCAGATCACCTTTTCACACCTATAGGTGCCACATGATTTTACCTGATGGGCCGCATGGTTTGAGATGAAATCATGCGCCGTAACCAGTCCATCCAAATTTGTTTTGGGGCTTAGTGAACCTGAATCTCAAGAAGCCACATGAGGCACCTCTTGGTCCTTAAACCAAGCCTAAAAACAACGCATTAAAGTGTTCCAAAAATCTGATTTACCAATCGAGGTTTGGTTTAAAAAATAGACCATACACTAAATTGTAAAACTCAAATTTCCCAAGGAATACCATCTTGTCTAAAAGCACTGAACATTATGGTAATGTTTCCCTAGATTTTATCTCAATATATAAAGTTGAAAAATCATATATATAAGTTCACCAAAAACCAAAATAAAAAAGATATAATTATTTTGCTAAATTTTCACTATTAATCATGGAAACAATTTCATTATGTATACCAGAAGATATCATGTAAATTTAATTTGGATGAACTATATAAATTCATACATAAACAAGGGGGATATGTTTTAATAGGATACAAGTTTCACGAATTAATTTAAGAGGAGTACAATGATAAAGTAAGTAGTAAAGAAGTGTATATTACATTTCATACACAATCTATTAGAAGCAAAAGAAGTCATTATGAAATACTAAATGGAATAAAAAACGATTATTTCATGAAAAAACATGTAGAATATGTGTTAAAATAAAAAAAGAAATGGTGTAAAGAAAATAGAATGCAATGAAATAAACTAATTTCATAATCAATAGTAGTAAAAATATATTATAGGTGATGAAAAATAAATTCAGTGATTAAATTGATATTTAAGTAAATCTCAAAAGGATTATGACAATAGAGATTATTGTGACCCAGACATTTCCTGGAAATTACTTTTCTTTATTCCATGTTTCAAAGTCCTAGGAGCTCTGAAAGTGGTAAAATAGTAAATTTATAAAATCAAATAACTCTGATTTTTTGATGGTTCTATTTATGTGAAGATGTAGTTTTTACCCATTAGATTATTTTTTGTTTATAACAGAGCGATAAAATCTTTTCATTTCGGGACATTACATATTTTTAGACGAATATTCATTACATTAAACAAAAACATGACCAAAGACTGTAATATTTTAGTGTCTTTCGAGACTAGGTAAACAATGTTATTATTTCATGAAATATTTTCAACATCTCTCGTAAAAATCTTCCCCTATAGTATTATTCACAAAAATACCCTAATTAAAACCTTTCTTCATAACCCGAGGAAATTAAACATAATAAAGGGAGATCAGATGCTCATTAAGGGTAAATAAGGGAAATATGTAAACATAACATGAGAATAAGGTTATAATAACATGAACATAACATTGGAAAACTATGCCCTGCATATAAAAGGTCATTATATTGAGTTATGGAATAAATATTGACAGTTCATAAGACATGAATCTTAAGGAAACCAAAGAACATGAGCCATGAGGGAATACCATTGGTATAAGGAATTCATTACATCATAACCCATGAAATTATATGGGTTTTATAAACATTTCATCATGTCATAAACTGCGGAAAAGTGATTGGTTTAATAATCATTTCATCATTTCATTACCACATAACCCATGGAAAAATAATCAAGTTTCATAAGAATTTTATCATGGTTTTACCCATTGAAAAGAAACAGGTTTCCTAAACATAAGTCCTTCATAAACAAAAAACCATTCAGATAAAGAATAAGAATTCTATCATTAGATCATATCCTTAGTAAGTCATACATAACATCAACGAGTGTAATCTTATATAGAAAACGAATTTTGAAAGATAATTTAAAACATTTATTGAGAAAAAGAATATTATTTGAAAATTAATTTTTAAATATAAAAACTCATAAAATATGTTAGAAATACTTTTCTATAAAAATAACTTTGAGAACATATAAAAGAATTTTTAAAAATAAATTAAAACATTTATTGAGAAAAATATACTTTCAACATTGAAAAAAAACTTTTAAAACATAAAACATTTTGAAAATCAGTTTATTTGAAAATAAACTTGAAAAAGTATAAATTAATATTCAAAGAAAATGATAGGGGGAAATTTCATTCATTCCATACACATTACAACAAAAATTCCTTTTACATTTTCAGTAAAATACAAAAAAATACTGTTTTAAAAATGACATGAATATTACTTTAATTTTTTTAAAAAATTAAAAAATGGGTAAAAATGAATTTAACAAATTATTTTAATAATTTTAAATATATTTTCAAAACATTTTTTATAAACATTATGTTGAAATAAAAATGGTTTTTGACCAAAGAGAGAAATAAATATATTTTTTCTTAAAGAAATTATTTTAAACTCCTAAGTAAATAAAGAAAAGAAAATAAAGAGAAAAAATTGTTCCTGATGAAATAACCATAGGATGAAAAAATTCATGTTATTCTTGAGAGATGTCTCATAATATTTTATCATCATTAATATAATCATAAACAATTATGTTTAACGATAAGATTGAAACATAAATTATTTACCTCTTTGGAAATTTTGAGTTATATAGAGAATTTTGGAATAAAATAAAATGAATCTTAAAATATAATGAGAATAAATATATTATTATATTAAAAATATAAGTTGCAGTATATACACCTCATAAAATTAGATAGGTGCAGAACATAACAAAAGTCTCAAAGAAAGAAAATTGAGACGAAAAACTCTTACCGATTTGGCAACTTTAGAAACTTAAAACTAATGAAATATAGATCCTTAAATGGATATATAATCCCCCATTATTTTTATTATATTCATTATAAATTACATTCATGGTCATCAGATACACCACACAAAATAAATTGGTGGTGAATATGGCATATGTCACTCAGAAGTAAAAAGCGATACAAAAATTCCTTTACTTAACTATCAAATTCCTTCATACACATTCAAAACTCCTTTATAATAAATATAAGTTTACTAAACATAAATTATTTAACCATACTTATATATATATATATAATACCATATAATATTTACTCATGTCTTTTTATTACATTTTTATTAACAATTCCTTGTTAAAATCACATTTCAGGTAATAACCGCTTTGTTTTTTATGTATGTTTTGATTATATATTTTTAGACATATTACTTTTATCAAGGTAAAATTATTTATAGAATGGTAAACATGATATAAAAACCACTTATATTAAGTATATATGCATTTATAGTAATCTTTAAAAGTCAGAGGTACAAAATGAAGTACACTGTTTATGTTGACGGTCGGTCGTACGTACGCATGAACGCTATTTCAATTTTCTCAATGGGTTATAAGAAATAAAGATAAATAGTATATTACCCTTATAGAATCATTTTTATGTAATATATATCAAATATTTTCATTAAATCTATCCTTATTACCTACCATGTAAATCCTGAATGAATCACATTGCTTCACGAGATGGCAGTGTTCCATACACACGAACGACGTTATCATATTTACATGAAATAGAAAGTAGAATAAATATTTTATATCATGATTCAAGAATGATAATAACATAATAATTTGAATATATAAACATTAAATACATCATTATATCCAGTCATGAGAGGTGGTGATGAAAAATTAATAACATCAATTTACAAGGTGGTAGTTCACCGTACACACGAAGGATGATTTCATGAACCATATGATGAAATAGAAGAATAAATCCGGTTATTAAAATAAAATAATATGATATAAGTATATATAAGATAATTTTTTTATAATATTATAATGTTTTAATAATAATTTAAGAAGGTTGAGGAAGAAATAAAATAAAAGGTTTGATCAGGGTTGTTACCTCTTCTACAGACAACTTATTTTTAGTTGAACTAAAAGGATTATTATGTTTAATTAATGACTAAAATAAGGATTATAGTATGATATGAGGGAATTAATGAATTTATATTAGTAGGTCTTGTACGAACCTATGTGTTTTTAAGTGTAAAGAGGAGAGGAGAGGAGGTGTCCTTTTATAAGTGAGGTGAGTGACACACTTGTAATTTATGGAAAGAAAAAGGTAAAACCACATTTTTCATATTAAAAAATAGTAAAAATTGTTCCAGTATCTATATTAAGATATTTAAGTTTAAAATATGTTCAAAAAATGGGGTTTTACAAGTTTTGGGTCATTTTTAACCATGATCTTTTTAGTGTAACCCCCATTAAACAAATTTTTACCTTAACTGTGGTAAATAATTCCTACAATATTTACTATTCATTATGGTAAAAAATTAATTTGAAATTATTATATAATATTAATTTTACGATTCCAAATATGGAGTCCATTTTTACAAATTCCATTTCAACAAGTTGGAAAATTTTATTTAAAATTAATCTCATAGATACTACGAGAAAGTGGCTTTTCAAATAGAAAATGTTCAAAAGTTTTAAAGTTTTTATATCTAAATTAAATATAAAAATAACCTAAATTAGATTAATAGATATATAATTCTAAAAATTTATCTTTTAAAACCATTTTAAAATAATTTATATGTTTTTAAAATCTTTAAAATAATTTATAATTCTTTGTAAAAGGCATGCATTTTCTCTATTCATTGAAAAAATTATCTTCTTGGAAAATTATGAAAAATTAATCCAATGGTAATTTTTAATGGTGATTTAAAAAGTGAAATTTATTTTTTGAAATAAATTTTATAATTTTGTCAAAAAATTAGTTTTCAAATAAGTGGGCATTAAGGGAAAAAACTATTTTTTTAGAAATATACAGTTTTAAAGCATGAACTTGGATTTATTCTTATCTCTTGTCTAGAAAACACATAAGATGAATGTTAAAAATTATATTGAATATATAATATATACATTTCATTATAATAATTCATTAAAATTGGTTTGTTTAATTTATTGAGGTAAAACACATTTTTTTGAATAAAAATATTTTTTAGAAAAAATTATTCTATATTCAAATATTTTTTTAAATTTATAATTAATTGTTCATCAAAGAATTAATTTTGTATACATGTTTAAACCATATATGTTCAAAATTTAGTTAATCCTATTCATACCAACCATTCAAATAGCTAGGTTATAAATATTATATCAAATAAAAACATTTTTATAACATGTCATGTTTCATTTAAACTTAGTGTTATGTGTAATGAAAGATAAACTCAGTGTTACTTGTATTGTAAGCTAAAATTGATGTTACATGTAACCCACGATAAACTCAGGGTTGTATGTAATTCAAGTTAAACTCAGTGTTTCATTTACCACAAAATATAAAAAACATTAAATTTATTTGAAAAAAATATTTCATAAGATATTGGGGTTTTACATATAACCGTATATGATTTTTGAATCAGTGAATTTGATATTTTTATATTTATGGGTCTTTTAGATAATTTTTATAACCATCCTAACTTATGGAAGTTCAATAACTTGTTTTGGGTGGATGTTTATAATATTTTCTCTCTCATCTATCTAAATAAAAATCTCTCTAGGTTCAATAATAAATACATCATATTTCATTTAAAATTGAAAGATATTTTCTCAACCATTATACTCGTGAAATACTATGATTCCCAACTTGGTGTGGGAATTCAATTAAATAATAATTTGTTTTTTAAATACTTAGTACGTAATGGATTTCTAAAAAATATATTGGTTATACCCCTTTGTATTGGAAATACTTTTGTGTATGATGTATTAATATCAACACGGACAGAGAAACCACAGGAAAACCAGGACTAGTAATATGTGGTGGCTTATTCAAACACTATCAAGGGTATGTTATTTTATTCCTCTATAAAGACCACCAATAGGCATTTACAGAAAAATATTAGATGGATGGATTTATCCTAGAAATTTAAATTTATAGATTCAAGTAATGTAACAAACATTGGTTGAAGGTGGACTCTTACTTCATTGTGAATTCCTAAAGTTTAATATCATCTATCGCTCATGGAGGCTTGTAGTGGATGGGAGTATTGAATGGAATATTGTAATCACATTTATTTTTTTGTGTCTCATAATTTTCATGAGGAAAATATATCTGTATAAATATTGGATAATATGAATGTGGGGTTAAAAAACTCTACTTAGTCACATTCCATAACTTGTAAAATTGAGGAGTCTATTTTCCCTAACATTTGTAAAACTCATTCTTTTCAATTTTTTTATAAATTTTCGGCCTTATAGAATTTTCTCTAAGATGAGTCTTGATCTATTATTTAAATAAATATTTATCTTATGAGTGTGGATTTCAATATCTGCTAAAAATGCATCAAATGGGGATTCTAATACCTTAATTTATTTTGTAATGATAAGTTTAACCTTGGGGAAACATATTTTGAATCTAGACTCAAATCCTACAGGATAGTCCATCCTAGGTGTCATTTATTAGATAAAATAAAATTTAATGTTTTTTTCTTACAAATAATAATTCCACAAAATTTAATTCTATTTATAGCCTCTAATTAATGGTTTTTCATAATCCCTATTTATAGGAAGAACATATATAGGGAGATCGAGAGATTCAGAAGATGACAAACTTTCTTGTTGAGGAATCACTACTAAAATCCAATACGAATGTAGTATTATACAGTGATTGATTGAAAGTAGAGGTAACACTTTTTTATTTTTAAATTTCTCATCATTAATGAATTATATTGGATATATTAACATTTAACCTCTTATTTTGAGATCTTGATATTCGTTCATAGTCTCCCGATCCCCTTGCTATGAAATTTCTAGTATAGAAGAATTTATCCCAAAACCTTATTTTTTATTTCAATTCAAAAATGATAATGGATCAATGAATAATTTTTTTTTGATTCTTGGAATAAATTCCATTCACAATATTTTTGGATCCCATTCCTCATTTACTCTTTCCCTACACTGCAAACTTATAAGGTGGATTTATTTTCTCCTGGTTTTGTTCCAAATGTGTGTGTTCTTGATAGTTTATTGATGATAAGGATCCAATACCATTTTCTACTAATTATTAGATCATATGTTCCATTAGTATGATTTAGATATTGGAATTCAGAAATCCAACCACCTATTTCATCTTCCCCCACTCCCATATTATTTCATGTGGATCTTGAAAGGAATATTCTATAAAGACATGTATCATATGATATAATATGGAGTGTGTCATAGAGTACAACAAACCATATGGGAAAAGGATTATATTTAATCCTGTGAGTATTTAATAATTTATGATATATAGATATTTTATTTTCTTCCTTGGATAATCATATTATATGACATAGATGTGTCATAGGGGCATGGATCATAAGTTATGATTTATTTAGAACTATTATTATTCATCGAAGGTAGTGGATTTCCTATACAATCAAATACCATTAACTTACTGTTTTATAAGACAAAACAAGTAGAGAGTTATTAACCGATGGTTTGAGAAACTGTAACTGAATCCATTACTCATACGTTTGTGTATTGTTTGAGTAAATACATGGCTTTGGGAGCATAGTCATACAAATATAAGATATTCTAGACTATTATTTTGGGTATGTATGATCTATTATTGGGATCACTAACTAAAACTCCCCCTCCCAAAGTCCTATTGTTCCTTAATTATTTTATTTGTGAGATGCTAGCATATTATGAAATTTGAAAGGTCTATTCCAAAGAGTTTGGATGATTTGGTATAAATCATAGATACACCTCATAGGGAATAAAATTTTGGTTGTTCCTTTGTGTTATTCATCAAACAGTTAATGAAATCTACAACAATGTAATTCTATGGTTTAAGGTATACTTTCTTCATTTTTTTCCATATGAGCTCAGTTTTAATGGAATGGTGTTCTTGGGTTTCAAGGTTTCTATTCGCTTCCACTACTTTGATTAATGGTTAATAATTAATCAGAAATATTTAAGTGGTATTAAATACTTTCAATGATTTTTAATTCATGAAACCACTTGATAGATTATATTTTTTAAAAAAATTTACCTTTCACATTCCCTATCAAAAAATATTTTTCATAATTTTTTTCCTTATTTAATTATGGATTATGATATGGGATATCATAACCCATGACTCAGTAAAAATCCTCCAGTTTTTTATTTTTCATAGCGTATGACCGCAGTATATCATATTCAATGATATACTTATTCTATGGTTTAAAAAAAGACCATCATATCTCTTTTATATATATGTGAATTGTGATGTCCTAATACCAGTTCAATCATAAGTAACTTAACCAGGTTGGCCACATGGCCTCAAACAAACCTCTCTATGAACTATAGTGTACTGTATAATAATGAGGCTCAATGATGGTATGGTGGGGAGACTATACCTTCCTGATCAAAGTAGAGCATAGTGGTATAATAATTAGATAAACCTCAGAAACATAAAATATTGATCAATCCAAATAGAATCAATCATCTATATAAAATAAAACTGGTGAAAGAAAATAATTACCAGAGTCACATATAAAATGAAATCATGTTCATGTTCTATATAAAAATGGAATCTATAATACATGTTAGCAGGCATACAATATAGTTCACACAGAAAAAAAGATAAAAAAAGACAAAAAAATACCATGAGAATCCCAAGCACCAGATCATTCATTTTTTTAAAAAACTCCCATTTTATCAAATAATGAGGCATCCATAAATACTTACATTCCTTTGTCCCTAACTGCATCCATGAGATCTCTTCAGCTACTAATCGATGGACTGAATAGAGCGTGATTAAAACTCAGTAGGCCACCCATAATGAAATATGGTATGAAAAACCCTATGTATATAAAAGAGTAGTGTGAATTTATAATTAATAAGTAAATCTATAATATTACTAAGGCCAACAGGACAAGGTTACACAAGGACACCCATATGACACTACATGCTTCAGGAAAATCCAAAATGTCTCTAAGCACATATGAACATGAATATATTTATATATTTGTATGGTTTCATTTCTTAATCATAATAGTATCATACTTTAAATAAGGGGCATCATCTCAGCATTCAATAAGGGATTAAAAAAATCATGTCTGAAAATCCTAATCAATGATGTGAGTCATCATGCTCAATATCCTAACCAAATAATCATGAAACATCATGTATAACATCTCAATTAATGATGTTAAA
Source organism: Viscum album (assembly GCA_963277665.1). Classification (NCBI taxonomy): domain Eukaryota; kingdom Viridiplantae; phylum Streptophyta; class Magnoliopsida; order Santalales; family Viscaceae; genus Viscum; species Viscum album. The sequence continues at coordinate 455,162,912 of OY728129.1, read as the reverse complement.
ATCCATGTTCAATATAAAATATCTATAGACCAGGAATAATTATGAGAAATAATTCCCTCAACTAATTAAAAATAATAAATATCCATGGTGTAACAATAATAATAAGAATTTACTCTAATAGATTAAAAATTGAAAATTAAGTATACCTATAAAATTCACTTTTCATTTAATCCCATCTAATCATAGGCCTCATTATTAATAGGAAAAAAATATAGTGTATATTGTATGACTATTTACTTTTCATTAAATTTAATATATCCAGTTCAAAACTGAGTCAAGAAAATACCACATAGAAGGTGGTTTGGTAACATAAGCATTTATATAGTCATGGAAATTTTATAAACTCACCAAATGTGTTGGAACTCATTAAGTCGGAGAACCTTCGACAATAACTAGGTTATAGGGGAGCATTTATTATAAGGGATCGTTAATTTAAAAGGATTTACCCATTTGTAAATCAATTTAGAGAGGGTTTGGTGTGGGGGACAACTACACATAACATAAATAATTATTATTAAAGTGGAAAATTATTAGACTTATTACCTTATGATTTTAGATGAATCCTCATCTAGTATTAGTCTATAATCAGAGCTAGAATAGGATAATTTTGAGAAATAAATGAATACCGAAAAAATAGGCCATATTAGCCAGCATCGATTTAGCATTCTATATGGAGATATAAATGAAGAAATAAAGGAAAAAGATTAAATAGGTTACTAAAATGGATTAAATGGGATGAACGAGACATGGTTCCAAGATCGAATGAAGGAGTTGTGAAAATACATAGGACGAGGAGAGGGAGAGAATCATGTGTGGGGGATCAGCTGTAAATAATGGGAGGAGAAAGGGGTAAGAACAAATTAAAGAAAGGGATGAGGTAATTTCCACCTATTTAATTAGGTGTTGTGTTTTTTTCACTTGATTAGTATAATTTTATACTAATAGTATCCAAGTAAGAACACCCTTAAAACATCTAGGTAGACAGTTAGACTAACCATTCACAACTTGTGCATACTCACAATCTAAATCCTATATTCCCTCACATGGTTAGACACGTAGTTAAGAAAATCATGTGATAACTATTTGTTTTTTCTCATCAATACACATGAACCACTTCACATGATCATGAAACCTTCCTCACGTAGTTTGTTAAACCATTATTCACTTTATAGGGTTGAACAATTATTACTAACCATGCTTAATATATTCTCTCCTTCCTATTTCTGAAAGAAATATTAGCTCCGAGCTTTGAACAAGCCCCATACACTCCAAAACCCTCTTTTATTACCTTAGGAACATTTATAATAGTAATAAAGGTTTTAATAGTAATTATAAGAATCCACACCACTTTAAAAATCATGTATATTACAACATACCATCCTTAAAGGAACTTATATCTAATTGTACCTTCTAGGAGTGGTTGATCAACATTTGAGAATAGTTCTGGCCATTGAGCATGTATGGCAGTCTTTTTCTCCTAGGTATTATCTTTTACAGGTCTATGCTTTCATATCACCTATACTAGAGGAACTGAAATACCTTATAGAGCCTTCATTCTCTAATCAATAACAACTATAGGATGCCCCTCAAAAGATGAATCAATTTTCAGTTCAATTTATTAATAATCGTAAGAATGAGATGTGTCCGAATGATAATAGTGTTGATGAGATACATGGAAAATATCATGAATGACCCAATAAATCTAAGGAAGAATTATATGATAGGTCACTCCTCGACTCTGTTTTGGATATCAAAAGGTCCAACATAAAGTGGTGATAACTTACCTTGTCTCCAAGTCCATCTATTTCCTATCTTAGGAGAAACACAAAAGAAAACCAGATCTGCAATGTCAGACTCCAAATTTCGGTGGAGATGATTGGTATAATACTTTTAACTAGGCTAATCCATGACCATACACTTACAGATAAAATTTAACTACTCCGATGTATCCTGAATGACATGAGGTCCTAATAGTGATACCACTTTTACCTCTAACTAGAAAAGGGTTGAATTACATGACCTACCATTTAGGACCCCATAAGGATCTATCTAAATAGTTGACTAGATTTTATTATATTAAATGATTTAAAAAATAGGTCTATATTTCTCTATAGAACCTCTAAAATAAAGGTTTCATACTCAGAGCAAGTCATCTAATACCTAAATCATATGCTTTGGTTGACCATCAGTCTGAGGGTGATGGGTTTTACTCAACAATAACTATGAACCAGGAGTGTTCAGCAAAACCTACCATAACCACAATTTAAAGTTACAATCCATGTCTGATATTATTATACAAGGGATTCCATGAAGTCTGATAATCTCACAGATATAGAGTCTACCTAGTTTGTTAACTAAAAAGGTCTCTATGATAGGTAAAAAGTGCGAGACCAATGTTATCCATTCAATTATAATCCACAATGCATCACCGCCATGAGGTGAATGAGGTAAACCCATCAAAAAATATATATTGATGTCCCATTAGCAATCCAGAATGGGTTATAGCTATATAATTCTCGTAGGTGACTGGTGTTCTGCCTTCACGTTTTAACAGGTGGACCATCGAGTAACAAAACTATCTATCTCATACTTCATACCTGACTACCAATACTATAAGCATAAGTCATGGTACATATTCATGAGACCGATATATACTAACCATGAAGTGTATTCAGACTCTTAAAATAATTCATATTAGGCATCTGCAGGATCCTAGTTGCATCTTTGAATGTATAATATCTCATCCTCATTATCGACCCAACCATGTGGTGGATCTTTACTTGAAACCCTCTAAGTTAGGAGTTATACCTCAGTATATGAAAGTTTCCTCTTTTATACTCTATCAAGAAGTTAAGAAATCAATACTAAAACTATAATAATATACTGCTCATGACTATACTGAACCTCACGATGCATCTCATAAAACAAGGCCATCCACTTCTATTCTCCACCAGCCTCCCAAAATGCTTCTTTTTCAGTCTTCTAACTCATACCATCGACCAATACATTTCCTTTTATAGGTGATTAAGAAAGCCTCAAATTGAATGGATATATTTATTCAACCCATATTCACTGTTTTTGTTTAATTAATTCTTAGTAAAGATGTATTTGAGGCTTTTGTGGTATATATACAACCCAACCTTTTCTCCAAGAAAGTAATGTCTCTAATAGTGTAATGCATGAACTATAACTGATAACTCGAGATCATGCATCATGTAACTTTTAGAATCAGGTAAAAATTCAATAGTAAAATCAACTTCCAAACCAGGAATAACACCAAGAAAAGAATCAAGAAAAACATCCTTGTATTCGTTCACTACTGGACTATCAATAATTTGAATGGATTCTTTATTTTCTAAAATTTGATATTAGTAACTTTTAATTCCATCTCTGATAAACTTCTCATCTTCTTGATATGTTATCAAAGGCATGAAATCATTGAATAAAACATTCTTGGATCATAAATTTATCTTCGCATGATAATCTAAAAGTTAATACAAACCCAAAAATAATATAAAACCCTATTATGGACAATTTAAAATGACTTAAAAAAAACACCATCACACTGATAAGAGGATATGATTCTTATAAATATTGGTTTCTTTAATACTTACACATGTAGATTTAACTAATAGTTTTATATTACATTCATTTTATGGTACTTCCAATTATATTGAAAAATTCTCAAAAATGTAAGAGTGTGAATATCCATAGACAAAAATAGTATTGGTATAATTTGAATACACAAGCAAAAAACCTATCAACACATTATTTTATGGCCCAACATCAACCACAATATTAGAGAAATATTTTTCCACACCATTTTTATTTAGATCTTATGACTTCCATCTTGAGTTTTTAACGTACACCATATATTGGAAAAATGGACAAAATCATTGAAACTAAATCATCTTACCATTAGATGCATATATTATACTACATTATTTAATTCATTGGGATTATTTTACTTTAAATAATGATCCATATAGCCAATATTTCTAAATTAGTAACAATTAGATGATTTTATATGACATTTTCTAGGGTGCTTTTTACCAAAATTACCACACGATGAGAACTTCATTTTATTACCTCATAATTTATTTTTTGTATGTTTCCCCATCACCCTCAATCTTGAAAACTTCTTACGTTCATCATCATAAGGAATATATGTGTTAGAAAATTACATCTCAACTTTTTCCTCAAAATTAATAACATTATAATATAATTTAAATTTGTTTTTTCCAAATCGCTTCATATAATTGGTTTTAATACTCAGTAAATTCTATTAATTTTACTATCAGTGTATCAAATAAAGTCTGAAACATACCTGAAAAGTATTTTTATGTTCTCCTTATATGCAGCCAAAAAATATTCATCCTTTTCCTCAATTATAGGATTTTTTTCCATACAATTTCAAATAGACTTAGAAGAATATTTCTCATGGAAAAGATCATTTATTGTTTCCTATTGCATAGCTCAAGATCATGTTTCTCCCTAAAATTATTAATAAAAGACCACCATCAATCAACTTCACCATCAAAATAATAAAAATATAGAGTTTCTTTTAGTTGTTTCAAACAATCCATTACATAAAATATCTTCCCTAGAGTATTGATCTATCCTTCAGCTACTACAGGGTCATATAATCCATTAAATGATGGGGTATGTTTCCTCCTAAAATGATTCACAATTGACATGTTCTTTTATGGTAGATCAGTTTCTCCTCTGGAATTGATTCCACCACCATTTATATTTTGGGTCAACTAAGATATCACTATGACAAACTATTATTTTATAATTCAAACCATCACAGGTTGCTGATTCAAAAAGATATTTTTACCTCTGTTCCTTCATAGAATAACTTCAATGTTTTTATACAGAAAAACATTATGAATAGATGTAGTTTAGATGAATAAACATAGTAATATTTAAATACTTTTTATTTAAACTTAACTATAAAGTAAAATCGTTCAAATTAATTATATTAAAATTATCATAACTTCTTAATTTATCTAAACTAACCTATCATAAAAACTATAAGGACCTAGCCTTAAACATTACTTAATCATGAGTTTTAACTCAAGAATTAATTCTATTACATTTTCTTATATTTTCAGGTTTATATATTTTCATAATTCTCATACATAAAAATAATAATAAATTGTGGTCATTTCTGATCAGTAACCATTTTCCAAACATATATAACTTTTTAAAAAATATGATTTATTTTCTTGAAAAATCTGTATGATATTCAACATGACCTCTTCCTCTCCCTTAAAAATCCTTAAATCCTACGGAAAATATATTAAAAACAGTGTATGCACACAAAAATCTCATTAATGGACATAAAAAATGAAAATTATTAGTTCGTGGATAAACCTGAAAACCCATGAAAATCTATTTTATAAAAACATGACTTTGTTTACCCAATATGGGAATTATAATTCCTCTAAAAAGATCATTTATTTTAACTTTTGGAAAAAATTATTTCCATCATCACTCATTAGAAAGAATAGATAAGTCTTGTTGGAACCTTGGTACATCATCTCATAGAACCCCTATATAATCCTTATTGAACCCTTACTACTTCGAATAACCACATATCCAACATTCAATATAATTACCCCTAAAACATAATCATTAACCAATAAATTGGAGCACTATCTGGCCCACCCATCTTATAATCTACAATGATATCACTCAATGCTATCTAGTCACACCCATCCTATATAATGTCCAATAATTACAATATGAATAAAACATTTTAATATTTCATGTTTTCATCAGAAAATGTATGAAAACCCCTTTAAAAATTGATTTTTAATCACTTTTAGATATCAAAATACCATTTAAATTTAAAAAATAATTTTTAATGACAAAATACCGTAAAATAAAGAGATTATATTTTTCATTTAAAAAACCATTTAATCTTATAAATTAAAATGTATATCAAATAAGATTCAAGGTGTTAGGAAAAGGCATTGTCATCATTCCATTTAAAACACATAAAAATATCCCTTTTTAAATCCTTTTAAATAAAGTAATTGAGGCAAAAACTTTAATTTATAATTCATTACGTCCATATAAAATTATTAATAAAAATCATTTTAAAAACATTAACATGGAAGAGAAAGAGAGTTTGAAGGAAAAATATAATATTGGTTTTATTTAGAATAAAAGTCCCTTGTCTCTTTGGAAATATTTGGATCATGATACCCATGAAATAATAACATTAAAAAACATTCAATTACATTATAATATATAGATTCTGGATATTACATGTCAAAGAATCTTTTTATGCAACTCTTAAAAGAATTTATGTTCATAAAATCAAAATATTTCCCAATGAAAGGAAATTAAGATAAAGTCCCTTAACTTGGGTCTGAATTGTCACCTGTGTCATCATATTCATGAAAAATAAACTTATTTTAATTATTTACTTTCTTAAGAACATTTTTTAAATTTAGTTTTTCATTTATTTTACTTATTAATATGTTATTTTAGATTACTTAATTAATTTGTTTCACATCATATATTTCGATGATATTTGGATTATGTGTCCAAAACGACTTTGGTAGGATGAATTGTTCAAAGTGGTCATTATATAAATATATCTAGAGAAACAAATCATGAAATATTTATAATATTTAGGTATCAATTATACTTTTAAAATCAATCCTAAAAGATAGTAATGAAAAATGAACTAATGTTACGACCATTGAGTTGGATGGTCGTACCTACACATGAGTAACATTTCCATTTTTCAATGATCATTATGGAAAGAACATATGAAATATTTTATATTTAGAAAATGATAACAATATCATAAATAAAATACTATTTATTTATATATAATTATATATATATTATTCTTGTGATGTAGGGATGAAAACAATAATCACATCACTTCATGGATGTGGTAGTCCATACATCCATGAATGACGTTATTGTTTTTCAGTGAGTAAAAATATAAGAAAGGAAAATGATATAATATATTTTAAGAATGATATATATTTCATTAATATCATAGTAATGATTTAGGTTACATAATTAACTTAATAACATCTCAAAATATGGAATATAATTATGTTATTATATAAGTAAATTTTAGTATTTAATGAAGGGGGTGGAAGAGCAAAAAAATAAAAATTATCACTGAAGAATGTTACCTCTTCTTCTGGTATCCTCCTTAGGTTTTCACCAACAGCCTTCGACAGATGGAGTTCGGTGAAAAATAAGGTTTATAGGATGTGATGAGTGAATTTGGGAATTTATTTTCATAGTTAACTTGTGAAAAAATAGTGCTTCTAAGGTGTGAATATGAGAATAAAGGGGGGGTGTCCTTTTATAAGTGATGTGAGGGGAACACTTGTAATCGTTTGAAAATATTCAACCATACCCATGTTTTTATCATTCCACAAGCCTCCAAAATAATTTATTATCCATAATATATTATATTAGGTCGATGTATGTCCATAAAAAGGGTGTTGTATAAGGTGTTATGTCATTTTTAATCCTTTAATTTTTAGTTAAACCCCCACTAAATTCATTTTTTACCTTAACTATGGTAATTGTTTTTTTACTATATTCACTATTATTTTTAGTGAAAAATTAAGTTAAAATTATTATAAATATTAAATTATTATGATTTAATATATGGAATCCATATTTTTAAAATAAATTCATTGAAGTGGAAAATTTTACTTTAAAATTAATTCCATAGACACAGCGTGATAAAGTGATTTTAAGAAGAGTAATTTTTATGAAAAAGATGTTTTCATATTAAATATATAAATAATAATAACCATTATATAAATTTTAATTAAAATTTTTGGATATATAATTTAAATGTTTTATTGAAATATAACCTATTAGTGATTTTATTAATTAATTGAAAAGAATATTCATTATTCATTTTAAATTGTTTAAAAAAAAATACATTTTTAAGCCGAAAACAAACATAATCTAAAATCCAATATGAAGTTGATTAAAATTTAATTAATTGGGTTAAATATAAATAAATTATACTTGGGTTACTTGAAATATTATTCAAAACATAATGGGTCATTTTAATTAAAATATTTATTAAAAATATATTTTTATAAAAAAGAGTATTTTTCATTATCCACTAAAAAATAAATATTTTCTAAAAACCCCAAACATTTCACACAATGTTAATTTTTATATGCCAATTTAAAAAAGGATATTAATTTTATCAAATTAAAAATTAAAGATTTTAAAATTAAGAATTTAAATTAAATATTATAATAAAAGTGTTTAATTTAAATTATATTCTTTTTGATTTTAAAAAAATTTCATAATATTTTAATAATGAATGTAATTATCCAGTTAATATTAATAAATATGAAAATTATTTATTATATAATTACCCAGTTTTTGAAATAATCACCTGTAATAGGATTTTAATAGAATCACATATCCTTATTTTATAAAACAAATAACTTATCCTCCAGGAAAACATTTTGTTCCACTTAAAAATCATTAACATTTCACATCATAAATAACCTATATAAATAAAGTGGATTTCATAAAATATCCAAATGTAAATCTATCAATTTTCATAAGTGACCCATGGAAATAAAATGGGTTTCATAAAACATTTAAATAATATTATGAACTAAGTTTTTTGATACTAAAAACGTGATTACCTAAAATAATAACATAATAAAAAATAATAAAGGGTGAAATAAGAAACATAAACACTTTTTAGTAATATCATTATTAGGATAATGAAAACCAAATCCTGAAAATATATTTTGGGAAATATTTTTTATTCATAAACGTTAAATTCATAATTATGAATATCATTTTAAAAATTCTACTTTATTCATAAGAAAAATGAAATGAAAACCATTCATTAAAATGGAGTTGGTTGAAAAATAGTTTTTCTCAAATAATAAAAAGATAAAATCATATAAAAAGAAATTTATTTGAAAAAAACAGATCAGTAATAAATTTATAACCCTCATAAATGAGTTTTAGTTACCAATTCTTTTACAACTTTTGTAACTTTGATTCAAAAGTTATTGTAAGGTTGAAAATCATAGGGTCATATAAATACCATGAATTAAATCATAGAGTATAAAAAATACTCACTTTTTATTATATATACAATAAAGATAACAAATTGCTTCATAACCTTAAAATATGACACAATGATGAGAAACTGAGGTGTAAAAAAGGTATGACTTTATCCTTGATTTTGAAAAAAGTCCTTTAACCTCCTCACTACATGTATTATCTCCTTTGTGAAGGGAATTAAACATTTTAGGGTTGATCTTATGAAAATATAATAATCTTATTAAGTTGTATAATACTTTCATGTAGTGGTTTGGTTAGAGTTTGGGCTTAACTGGAGGGGTTTGGTGTCAGGGGAGTGTGGAGAGGAGTGTCCCTTTTATAAAAGAAAAGTAGTGTCATTTTTTGTAAATACCCAAGAAATTTAAATAATATAAATTCACTCTCAAGGAATGTGGCACTAAAATTCATAAATAATAAAGTGGGATGATATAAAATTTATTCATACATCCACCATTCAAATAGAAGCATATTTTGGACATGTTAGTTCATTTACCAAAAATGTAACTCACTTTTATTAATTTGGTTTTCGCCTTGGTAACAAGTTTAAACCTATGCAATTTATCCATTAATCCTAAAAATAAAATATTGAATATTATATAATTTTGATCTAATGATTCCAAATTTGAAAAAAAATTATACAATTTTTAAATTTTATTCAAATTAAATTTATAACAATAAACGTATAATGTATAAAAAATAACTTATATTCTGAAATTTCAAATAATGGATTAATAATTAAATCTCAATTTTTTAAAATTTAAAATTCACTTATTAAATTTTTTTTATCTTTGAAAAATAATTTCAAAATTTATAATTCATACTCATACACTAACAATCTAATAATTCCATGTTTGTTGTAAAAAATAGTATCTTCCACTATTAAACAAAAAATACCGCTTCATATAAAAGTAATAAATATCCATATAAAGATAATATGTCCATAAAAAAAATTAAAAAATGAGTTTAATTTTTTCAAATTCACTTACTAAAATGTATAAATTTACCTTAAAAAAATATCATAAAATATCATGAAAACAATTTATAGGAAACCATTTTTGTGTAATAACTATTTTTCTAAACATAGTGCTAATCATGAATTTATTAGACTTGAAAAATAACCATTTTATAAATAAAATTTTAAGCATATGAAGATAATTTGTTATTTTCTTTTCTATACTAATAAAGTCGATGTTTAAATTGAATTATATATCATTTTGTTCTTATATATATATATTGCATAATTATGTTACTACTATTAATTTAAAAAAATTATATATCTAACTTATAGGTGTCAATATTTTTTTTGGTTTTTCTTTTGCATGTGGAGAAATCTATCATAAACAATATTTATTTAAAGATAAAAAACTCAAGATGTTTCAATCATGGAATCCACTGAACTAATACAAGGGATTAAGATTAAAATCAACACACCTCTTAATCCATGGTAACAATTATAATCCTATTCTAATAATACAATTTAAATGGATATTGATAATTAAGTTTTTCTTTTTTTATTCTCTACTCTAGATTATTGGATGTCTTATGTTATGTTAATATTCCCCAACTACTCGATATTGAATTAAAAATAATAGACGCATGGTGGTATCGTCAATATATCCAAGGTTTATGAATCTTCTTAAAGGTTAAAGGGATTATTCTACATCAAAGTATTACTAATTATTCATTTATATGAATTCATTGTGATTTTTGGAAAATGATTGGAACTCTCTACATGGAGGATAAAATTGTTTATTGGAATAAGAAATTATATTTCACTTTAACCAATCAATTCAAGTATTACTATTAAATTATTTGAAAGAAAATTATATAATTTAGTTCTTAAAAAAATAATAGTGGGTTCTTGGATTAAATGATTATTGAAAATTTCAATGTCAGGAATAAGCCAATTCTTATGGACAAATATATTTTTCTATGTTTGTTAATATCACTCTAGAAAATGTATAGTGAGTTATGTATATTAATTATATAACATTATTTAGATTTATTATAATGTTATAATTAAAATTATGAGGATGAGATATATTTAATGGTGAGAACACAACACCTCAATATATTAGAATATGTTTTTTTTCTAAATTTATACAATGTTCGACAACTTATTTCACATAAAACACCAAACAAAAAAGATCAAAAAACTAAAAGATGAATATTATTAATAAGCTTTAATAATAATAAAACATCTTGTAAATAAAATTATTTCAATTAATTAGAAACATATATAAAATATCATTAAGAAAATATAATGTTTTAAAAGGTATTTTTTGAATAAAATTAATTTTGTTTATATATATATTTTTTCATTTGAAGATAAATTTTTAAATTTTTAAATTTTAGTTTTTGTGAAATAAACTTAATTTTTGAATTCAATATGTTAAAATGAGATTAGTTTGAATCTTTTAAATTAATTTGAAATAAATTATTTTTAGTTAAATAATTAAAAATACGATTTCAATCTATATTATAATTTTTATATCTTTATAAATATATAACCAAGACCTATAGATTTATAAAACCATTTATTTTATTAAATATTTATTTTATGAGTTAAAATATATATTTTAAAATATTACATTTAATGTATAAAACCTATGTTTATTTTTAGAACTTTTGGTGACATTTTATTCCAATTTAAATAGAGTTTTCATTCATTTATTTTAATTAAATTTTTTATGGATTAATTCAATCATGTATATATTTTAAAGAATAAAAACAGTTATTTTTTATGTTAATCAAATTTATTTAATTTATTTCTATAAAATTAAAATTTCTATTCTACACATAAAATTTAATCTTAAAATACAAATTTTCTAAGCAGAGTTTTAAGTGTTATGTGAATTTATTATAAAGATAAATTCTTTAATAAATAAATATTTTATTTTTTAAAATTATTTTAAAATTTTAAATAATAATGTTATAATAATTGAATAAGTTAATTTTTAATTTTTTTCATTAAAATTAATTCCCATGTTTAATAAAATTTAACAAAGTAGAAGTTTATTTCGGTAAAAGTTAAAAATGTAAAAAGAAAAAGCCTTAAATTCTTACATGTTGTCTCTATAATGGGAGGTGGAGATAATAATATCCCCAATAAGTATATCCAATTCATATTTTAAACGTTTATAAGCATTTACCATTTAATAGTAACATTAAATTATTCAAAAGTAATTGGTACTCCCAAAATTACCCTTCTCTTCATTAATATTTTGGGAACACATCCACCCCATTATTCCACAAATTAACATTAAAATTACACCACAAAACTCTGAAAAGTTTCTTATAATATATTAATATTACATGAAAATAATCTTTTCATATCAATTATATATCTTATAGACTCCATTTCTTTGGAACTTTCTATAATAAATCTCAAGTTCTTAACATGAATATTTCTTAATCATTGGTCATTTCTTATTAATATTTACCTTAAAAGATTATTATTTAAAAAATAACTAAAACAAAAAAATTATTTTCAATGTATCTTTAAGGTTATTAGATTAATTTGTAATCCATTATAAAATAACTTCAATCCATTAATGAAAATGAGACAACATCAATAGTGCGTACTTGTAGAATACTGTGTTCATGAAGCGACGTGGTCTGTTTTTCCTCACTTACATTCATGATTGTTTAAAATGAAATATTTTATGAATTAAAATTATTAAATGAAAAAATTATTATTTTAAATTTTAATATTTCATATAACTTCTTTCCATCCCATTCATTGAGAAATAAAAAAGTTAGTCTTGTGTAAGTTTGGACTACGACATCCACGAATGATAAATTTATATTTCTCATCACCAAACTACATGTATGGTTAGAAGAATTAATTTGGATATGGTAAATGATATTTAATAAATGTTTATAATTAATTAAATTTGTTTATTAACATTATATAAAAACATTTACTTAATCATTAAATCATTATAACATGCTCTTATTTGGGATGATTTTACTACCTTCGTGAATGATGTTAATTTGTGTATATAATTAATGAATAACGAATGATATATAATTTTAATATATTGTAAAAAAAATTCTTTAATATGATTTAGTTATTATGTTTTTTTATATTTAATATATTTATTAATATATCAACTATTATTCATTAAAATCGATGAAACAAGTTGTTCATGATTTTCATTTTTATAAACCATAGCTTTTTAATTCCTAAAAATATAATGAATTACAAACACACATTGATTATAATCAATTAATTTATTTGGTAATGATGAAAATTCTATCAATAAATAAGAATCATTATTACCATTAGAAGACTTGTATAAAAACACACAATCCGAATTTCTATCACTCGATGGTGAAAAATAAACCAAAACTAGATAATATATTTATAGAATATTATTATAAATAATTCATATAAAAGGAAATATATATAAATTATTTTCTTGAAAAAATAATTAATGTATTTATCATTATTATATATTACTTTAGAGAAATTTCAGCTAAACAATATTTATGGTAAGGGTGTATTATCTCAATTACCTTTCATTGAGATATGGTTTGCCTATTCACCTAATTTAATTTACATTTTTTGTATGCTAAGAATTGGATAAATAAAATAATAACATATATTCTTTCATGGTATTTTAAATTCAAATTTATGATATCTATTTCAAAGAGTTTTTAGTAAAATGTTTTTTAACCCATAAGAGATATTTATAACTCAAAACATCTTTCTTTAAGTTATAATGACTCATCATGAACATTTTATTATATGTTTTTTTTCAAAATGAAAGTGTTTTATTTAAATTAATCTTTCTCTCTAAGAAAAATGAATCATTTGATTCAAAATTTCCTCCTCAATGAATTTATTCTCCATAATAGTATTGATTTGATAAGAATAATTTTCATTCAATTTAATGATGATTTTTCTTAAATTTCCATATTTTAACTTCCCTCTACTAGTATCATTTATATTTAGAAACATTATAATGTTATATCTCTTGTTTCCTTCATTTTTACCATATCTTATTGTAAAAATTAATTTTATATAACCCCTTTTACGATGAGGATTTTTGATAAAAGTTATTTTAACTGTTTTCTATCCTTGAAAAATAAGATTCTTTATCTTACACTCCACATTATATTTAGAAATAATTTATCTATTTTCATATATAAATAATTTAGGATTCTATTTAATGTAAATTTATTTCATATAATTCAATTTAACATTTCAAAAATTAGTTTTTATACTGATTGTAACTTCTTCTTTCATGCCAAAGATGAAAATATTTTCTAAAAAAAATAGGTAGGTCCTCTCATTATATGATCATTATTATTTATTTATTTTTATTTTTTTAAATATATTTTCAAATTTTTTAAAACTTCGTTATTTTTCAAATAAAATAAAATATTTTTATGATTTCCAGAAGTAAAAATATTTATTTTTATGGAATTTCTGATTAAAAAAGAAGAATTTTAATTTTCTATATTTTCAAGGTATATTTATTCAGTTTTTAAAAAAATCTGATTTGTTTTATGAAGTTTTTCTTATGAATACATTTTTTCATTTTAAAAGTTAATATTTAAATAAACTTACCCCGATAAATTTATATCATTTTAAAGAAAAAATATTTGTATTCATGCACTTGAAATAGGGATTTTTTTTTCATGTGTTTCAAAGTGAGCTATAAAATTACCAGAAAAGTGTGTTTTTTAATCTATAAATTTAGTGATGTTCGAAATATTAATGATTGATTTCATATAGCAGACATATGTATAGATGATTGATGGGTTCTATACTATATTGTCCTCCAATAAAATGGTTATGGTTTTATATCTCATTAGATAATAATGGGTTGGGATTTGTGATACTCAAGTAAATAATAGACTAAATTTATGATACTCGATAAAATAATGGACCAAAAATAGTGACACTTGAGTCAATAATAGATCATGTGTCGTGATACTCAAGTTAATAATGTACCACAAGTTATGATGCTCAAGTCAATAATAGACCATTATTTTTGATACTTGAGTCAATAGTGGACCTTGAGTTATGGTACTCAAGTTAATAATAGATCATGACTTATGATACTCAAGTCAATAAGGGACCATGAGTTTTGATACTCGAGTAAAAAATGGACTATGACTTAGGATACTTAAGTAACTAAGGGTCCATGAGTTATAATGCTTGAGTTAGAATGGTTACCTAGAACTGTTCTCTAAGCAACAATGTAATAGGTCATATGATTTTGATGTCTAAACCCATATGTAATGATTTCTTAGGACTATACTTGTTCTATATTTACTTATCATGTTTTCCAAACCATTATATCATACGCCTTTGACTATTCCCCATGGAGCATGTTTTTGTCAAATTTTTTCACACTCTTATGAAATGCTATATGTTTTCTATTTTGAGATTACATTTCTTATTATCATTGATTATGAACAACTATTGTAGCTCCATATTATTTTTAATATGAAATTTCTATGCTTATCATTTTTTCTCATGTTTTATTATCTAACCCTTTATGAAATGTTGATAAGTATTTCCCATACTTATCATTTTATCTCACCATTCTCTTATGTTTTCCTTCTAAATGTTTTGACAATGACTGTTACTTATGAGAGGTTTATAAGGGATTCTAATGTGGTATGATGAGGGAAATATTTTAACATGTTTTTTGAAATATGATACCTTTGTAACTGGACATTAAAGGAACTAATCTATTTTTTCTTAGATGTTTTGGATAATTTATCACTTATAATGATTGACTTATGAAAATGACATAAAATAAATATATTTTAGATTGGTTTGTTATCACTTTCCCAGATCCTAGATTCCATAACTACATTTTCATTCTCCGAAAATTATATACACCCAACTCATTATATATATATCAAAAGATTTATTTTCCATATGATGTATCCAACACAAATTCTTACTCAACATACTCAATTACATCAAAAAATATTAGTTAGTTTCTCTCTAAAAAGACTTGTCCTTGGTTTACCTTGACCAACTAGTAGTATACTAAATTCCTTATACTAATAATGATATCTTAAGCCTAGAAATATCACAAAGTATCTATCTCATTATTGTACCCTTCCCATGAGTACTAACATATCAAAAATCTGATTCATACCCATGCATCAAATTCTACCGGTAGTTAATTATCCAAGACACCGACTCATCTCAAGAACCATAAATTAATTCCAAATATTGTATATATCAATGAAATACATAGAATAAATCAATTAATTCCTTAATTATTCTTGATGATAATAAATACATCAATCCACTGATATTTCTAAACACACAACCCCTCTAATTTAATGATCACAACTAAGATATTGATAGGATACCTCCATAATAGTTTTATCTACATCTTTATTCCTATAAAATGAAATTTTTTATCTCAGGTATTACATAAATAATACTACTAACAATCCATGATTGAACACATTAATAGACTTATCTTATAGGTCACATTCATATGTATGAATGTAAGATAGTTCTCCACACAACCACTTCCCACAAAGAAATTAGCATCCACTATATAAAACATTAAATATATTATTCCCCAACATTTATAATCCATAATCATTGAAACATAAACATTTTAAATTAACAAGATACACACCATATTTATTTAAAATGATCATATCTAAAAAACTATAAAATATGAAGTCTAATAAAAACCTACACAAAAACCTCTAATCACTGAAATCCTTATTAAGCTCCAAGTTGGATATAAAAAACCAATAAATCACCCTCTATGTTTGAAAATTAATCTAATATGAGCATCACACTCCCTGGATTATTGATGGTTTACTGCCCACAATGTGACTTCCCTTACCAAATCTCTCTATGAACCACCAATCAGTATCCACACATATTTCATCTAACAAATCGAACCCAAATCTTATAGGTTTATCAATGTGATTTTTTGTGTTTCAAGATATCACTTCCCAAAATCATTAGCGACCCACCACCAAACCACTGTTTGTTGACAGAAATACATCAAAACTGGAGAATTTAATTTCTAGTATGTGAATCCCCTGATTCATCCCACTATATATATGGGATTTTCCTTTGAGAGGCCATTAAATCCTATCAATAACCCATTTATAAATAATAAAACTAATCAGTTATCACGCTTCACTACACAAATCCCAAGATATTTTCTGTCATTATTTAAAATAATCTAACCATCTTAGTTGAAACTTGATCATAAATATTTTCCATTATTTTATAAATAATACCAATGATAATTTATCTCCTATACCGATCACATTCCCAAATTTGATCACCCAAACAATTATCCACAATCTCTTAATTATATATAGATTTCTCAACTCAATTCCATTCTAACTAGTACCCCTAGGGTCCAGTAAACACTCATAGAAAATAAACATATAATGAAACCATCGTACACATCTACTAATACTATGAATTTTCAATATATCACATGGAAATACACTCCCTTACTCTATGGAAAAGGGAATACCTAGAGATCCATTCTATCAGGGACCCTTAACCATTAACTATTTCTAACTAATTTAATTCTTGAGTGTAATGCACACTCCATGTTATCCCATAAAATATTATGAAAAATCCCTCCATGAGTCACACCCCCCCTATCATAGGCCTTCCTTTCAAAAATTGATACTAAGAATCTATCTCACATATAAGAGAACCCCTATGAACTACTAAACTTTCTTCTATTCTTAACATAACAAAGACATTCACATTTTAAACTAATCAAGTAATCACATGTCACTTGAATTTCAATTAACACCCTAATAATTTACCAATTTTCTACTCCCCTCAAATTGTACCACTATTCATTCTTTTCACATCATAAAACAATAACTAACTCAACTTGAATGCATGTGAGGAAACATTTCTGAGTGAACAGGAGAACGCAAAACATCTACCAAACCGATATACTTTCAAACCTTAGTCTTGCATCAACCTATGATAAATTTACCTTTCTCAAAATATCCAGATAAATTATAGAGACTCTAGTTTTTGAAATTAGGCCCTTTGAATATTCATATATATATATATATATGGGGTTCTCTTTAGGGTTAGAGTCACATTATTGGTGTTATAGGACTCTTGAAATAATATATTAAAAATATTAACTATATTAAACATGTTCTTGTGATATCTCTTGTTAAATTATTTAACTATTGAAAGGAGTCTCATATGAGGATATTAAGACAACTTTTTCTTTAAAAATGTTGGGTTTTCCCAAGGCTGGATAAAATGGTAATTCACATCAAAACTTTGGTTGATGTGCTATCATGGGTAGTGTTATATTAAATATATTACCTTTCTAAGATATTTATTTAAAACGAATAAATTGTCCAATTTAATCTTTATTTTTGAAAATTCCTAGGTTTATTTTTTTAACTATGAGATAATCTCTAAGGTCTGGTTCTATAAGAATTCACCTAGCTATATGGTTCTCTTAACCTCAAGTGAACCTCCACATACACTAGAGGCTACAAACAAGAAAAGATGGTCTTTTTATGGTATGTTGGGGAGTCTATACACTATATATCACTAATAAATACAGCATAATAACAACAGAAATTAATTTATGTGGAATATAATAATATCTAAAATATAACAATAAAGAATCCAAAACCAAATAAAACCTCCATGTATGGACATTCTATGACCAAAAGTATAAGGTGTCAAACATAACAAAGATGCATACTACAGATTCATTCAACTTGTCTATACTAAAAAATAACAAAAAATAAATAAATTACTCTCTAGAAGGGAACTTGAGTACATGTTCATCCAGAACTCTCATGCCAAGTCCTAGCTCAATAGGTACAACTATAGGAGGCACAAGTCTAGTCCCTACCTTTTGTCAGAAGAACTTTTTAGGTACTAATCAGTGGCCCAAACAGAGTGTGGGTAAAACTCAGTAGGCCACCTTCAATGGTGTCTAATATATATCTAGTCTATGAATATATACTGAAGAGGTGTGAAGGCATATCATATGTGAATTATTATGTAAATATAAATTGTTTCATGCTCTGGTTCCACTTTAAAAACCTTTATGACCAGACCTGCTTCAGCCTATGCCAAATATCTCTATACATAATAATAGTAATGTATAAAAAGGGACCCATGTCTATAAGAATAGGTATCCATGTGTATATGTAATCACATGAGACTCTGGGTGTGACCAATTCCTCCATGTATATTATGATGATCATATAAGGTCCTATATTTTTATAGGGTATAAAACTCCATTCTTTTAAATCAAGGTGGCCTGGAACGTCAAGTCCAAAAATTAAAAATAAATTATGATAATGATCAACATGTGTGGTAGTGTGGAACACAATATACAATAATAAATAACACCACATATAATGATTCCTTAATGATAATAAAGTAAATGTAAAATAATTTTTATAAACAACATGGAATCCCATTTATAAGAATAATGAATTCAATTTTTAATACATTAAATAATTTACAAGGACTATCATGTATACTATCACTTAATAATTTATAATTCATTTAACAGAAGTTCCTTACAATATAATCCATGTAAATCCATATAAGAATCCAAATATCACTCAAGGATAAGATAAAAAAATGAACCATATATTTAATAATTTAAACATAGTCCATACTAAAACATTCAATAGGAAATTATAATAATTAACCCATATAAAGTTTCATTCCATTTATTGATTCACTATAAGTTACAAAGAGTTCATGTGAGTATACACTCCATTTATCATTTATCCTAATTTATTTAGAAGTGTATAAGGGGCCAAGTGATGTTATTAACTATTCAAATACATTTAATCATTTTTTCAATTCCATTATGGGACAAGACAAGTTGATTATTCAACTTCATTTAATAACATTATAAGTTCAATTTAACATCTCCCTTATAAGGACCAAAATTCCAATGAAAAATCCAAGCCATATAAAATTCATCAGGATTCATTTAATTAATCACAACCTAATTCAACTCAATTTAGTATCTCAACCTTTCCCTTGTGAATGAAATATGGTTTCATGGTAATATAAGTAACAAACCATAAGGGGGTGATTCAATTTGAATTAGAAAAACACCAATGATGAAACTTAGTGAATGATGACTAACCAAATTAGAAAATTATTAATTATGAAATTAATTTCACATTTAAGAGGTAATTCATGGATGGTCCAAATCCCAACATAATAGATCATTTTATAAATTACACAACAATACGGGAAAACTATATATACCACCTAAATGATGGTTAGTTAGCTTTACTCCTCCAATATTAGTATTTTATTTGAGATTAAATGAGGGGAATGAGAGATATGGAAAAATGACTTGATAATAGGTAATATGAGCTCTTGTGGAAATAACATCTAATAAGGTATGGTAAATAGGGAAAAGAAAGAAGATAAATGATAGACTAACCTAGGGTGATTTAATGCAATCGATGATGTTCAATTCCAATTATAGATGGAGGATATCTCACAAAGTCTAGGTGGGAGCAAGGAGGAGCTCCTAAGTATCTATTATTCATGGGAATAGAGGGAGAAGATAAACGATGGAAAAGATAAAAGCTTCTAGGAAAAAATTGTCATTTCTTGCACCATTAGTGAGATTCATGGTTTAGATTCTTGGTTTTTATAAACATGTTACCACTATGTTGTTCCACTCTATAAAGGGACACCTCTCACATGGTTAGGTGGATGGTTAGGTAAACCATGAAAAAGTACTTTCACCCCCTCTATAATTTATTGTAAAGGCATCACCTGACCATTTGTACTCAGGGTGGATGGTTTGAAATAATTTTCATCTCTTTCTTAGGGTCACAAGATTTCATGGTATATGTCACATGGTTTAAATAAAATATTCCCTCATTTTCATTGGGCCATATAGTTGAGTCACACAGTTTGTACTAACAATGGGCCAACCATACTCCTCAGTATAACTCTCCAAAAAGTGGATATCTAGGCTCCAAAAAATCCTTGGATGCTCCCAAACCCTATTATGGTTCCTTAAAAGATATTAAAAGTATAAAAATAGAGTTTTAAATAGAAATTTAATGATCCATACCTATTTAAGAATTGGTGAACTTACAACTTACCCACCTTAAAACTCCTCATCCCCAAGAAGCCATGGTGGACATTCAAAACATTACCTGACCCACATAGGACTATAATTCTCACTCAAATGGCCTCTTTGTGTTTATGAATTTCTAACTCACCAATATTATATACTTTAATAATACATAAATGAAACTAGAAAACACAATCCAACACTCATAACTATCAATGAATTCACTAATATAGAGCTTACATGTGTCATCCTAACCTGATACATGATCACATCATCATCACTAAAATCAAATTGCTTATGACACTCCCCACTATACTTTCCTACTTTCAATGTCCAATTCCAAGACATGGAACTTCCACCACCAGAAGTTCCTGTAATACCATATTCATATCATCATGATGATTCCCCTTCCATGTTTTCTAGCTCATTACATCCATCCATACACGAGGATACATTTCTCATTCATTTATTTGATCAAAATGATTTAAATCCATTTGACAAAACCTAACTTGGTTATGATGAATTTTCCCTGAAAATTACTCATATATCCCTTAAAATAAACCCATTTAGAACCATATGATTCCATATCCAGTTCTTCAATGACTGCATAAAACCTTTTGAGAGAACTCAAGTCAAACCGCCTTTGACCAACTATTTCAAAAAATGCATGTCTTTTTCAGATGACTTGTCCCAATCTTGATCCTACTGATTTAAATACAAGGAAGTCCATACACCAAAATTTATCAAGTGAAATTTTGCCACATATCCAAGATTTCCAATATTCAAAACCATTGATTAATCCTAAATGTGGTATCTCGCCTTGACGTACAGTCACTGAATTAGTAATTATTTAGGTGTCCATCCATGGAATTATTAATTGGGAATCCAAGTTTCATTAAAGAAAATCCATGACTATAAAGAGATATAGATCCCTTTACATAGTCAAGAATAAGATAACTAGTATATTAAATGGAATTTATTGCACTCAAGATTAATATTTACTGAGTAATATATCCAAACTTGATCCTATTATCTAATGTCATTGAACAGAAAAATTATCATCTAATAAATTATATCAAAGTTACATAACCCCTATCCATTTAGGGTCTCTTACCAAGGACCAATAGAAATATATCCAACTTAGGATCATCTCAATCATCACTTCAAAAAAACATTATTTTGAATACCAATGTCTGTGCTCTATATATCCACCAAAATAATGAAATAGCATGGATAAAAACACACTTGTCCTGAAGAACTAACACAAATTCAATCCATCACCTATTATTACTTCCCAAGAATTATTTCTATAGGGTTTTATAAATTTTAAGATTTTCAATGAGGTTTTCTTCCCTCAAATGGTCAATGGTGTACTACCCACCTTATGGATTATCATAAACTACTCCATGAGAAAAATGCCTAAGGGGTTCCTTCATAGAATTAAAAAATATATTTAGGTAGCTCGGTGCATATCCAATACTCTATCAGCACACTTAAGAAAATGTCAATATATAGGTCATGATAATCTCTTAATGAGGATTTTCTTAATATTTCCTCTATATGAATGTTTCAATCTCCTGATACATGATCACATCAACTAGATTGTACTTTACTTATCCATCCACTGTCATAATGTCTTATGACAGTGCATATCATGGTCCACCCATGGGTCAACCGTCTCCTGACACTAGGTTTATTTACGAAATAGCCCTAATCATATGGGAAATAATTTTAATTTACTCAAATCAATAAGTATCTATTCCCACAATAATCATATCAAAACTGTTGATCCTTGGCTCGTACTCAGCCGCTCACCGAGGTTCCATATCAAAAATTACTACGCACAATCATCACGAAATAAGATAACCATACATTGTGTGTGTATATATCATAAAACCTATTACAAGACCTAACTAAAGCTCTCATGAGTCATCCATAAAAAATTCTTAATTGACCATTCTACTGAGCATGTTAATATTCTCATACTTGAATTCCCCCCGGAACTCCTCTCAAAATCATGAACCATTCTTGTTCCATTATTTATCAAACAACCACCGATCTCATTATGTTGTTTTAGAGACTAAGGGGTTTATCACATATCCACTAGTCAACTAGGATACGAACCCTTACAGTTCTATCCATCAAATCCATCCCCAACACCTAACCACTCCATGTCATTTTTAGAAAATCCCAAGGCATCATAATTCATATATTGTATAACCTAAGAACATTGCATGCATTATTGTTGAAACAAGCATATAACCGAGGTAACCATCTCTAAAGTAATATATAATCCTTGGGACAAAAAATTTAGCAACATTAAAATGATCAATCCAACATAATATTTCCATTAGGTTCTGAGTAAAAAAGAAACTAAGGGCCTCAAGCTCTTCCACCTAGCCTTACTGATCAAATCTCAAAATATGGCCACTAGGTCAATCCAAATTTCCCTAAGGTATCTCGTACAAGAAAAATTTCCCACATAAGGGATTATATTAGATGACTTCTAGTGCACCTACATGCTATCTCAAAAGATTTTAATCTGGAATTAGTTAATAGTATCATCAACGCATATAGGTTAAACCTATCAGCATTGGCATAATAGAATCTATTACTAATAATCAAGCTAATAGTCTCAGATTCAATTTTAGTATATTCATAAGTAAATACTCTTTAGAGGGTCACAGTATGGTAAAAATGGGATAAAAATATGATACTCACCAGGTATCCACATACCATAACAACCCGTCAATGTTTAACTTACTAGACAACCACCCGACTACTTGGTGATATCATTATCCAACAACGAGTCACACCAAACTCAAATGATAAAAAAAATCACTAATAATGCATAAGAACATGGATTAAAATTATACATGTTTTTATTTTCATAGGTATTACCAAAATTCACTAACCCATAACTTTAGCATATGGCATCGACCTTAAAACTAATGTCACACATAAAAGGCCACTAGGCTCTAAATCCTAAAATTTATGTCTAGGAAATAGTGTAAAGAAGTCAACTAAGGATCCTGGTAACCATTCATGTTCCCATTCGAGAAATATCTCAAAGAAAAATTAATGTTAACCCTTAAACAAATGTTCTATAAATCAATACCAATAATGGTTTTACTTAATCCATTTCACAACTTTACATTTATCTATATTTTAAGAGGCTCATAATTTGAAAATTTCAATTATAAGTTATAAAGTAAATGTTTTACAACTATAATTAAATATTTATTTAGATGACTCCTTTCATCATTGAAGGAAAATTATCCCTTAGTTTCCTTTCAACTATTTCACATATCAATAAGTTCTCAAAATTATCATAGTTAAAGAAAATAACAATTAAAATATATAGAGGAAAAAACCCTTTAGGTTTTAATTGGTATTTTAATTAAATGGATTTTCATTACAATAAATCTCAAAATTTGACAATAGGACTTTATCATATAATAAATAATTTATTAAATATGAATCTACCATACATTTATATTAAACAATGTATAAGTTTCTACTAACGTCTTAAATAACCATCCCTATTTTCCAAAGTCATACCCACTTTGCGTTAATAACCAATACAAATAAATATAAAGGTGATAGATGAGTCTCCCATCATCCCATGTTAGGTTCAATCATATGATAATCCTTTCCAAATTTATAGAGTCAATGCTCTATAAATTACAATTGGAATCCCATTTAAATGTAACCGATTATCAGTTAATTTATCA
Organism: Viscum album; assembly: GCA_963277665.1. Taxonomy (NCBI): domain Eukaryota; kingdom Viridiplantae; phylum Streptophyta; class Magnoliopsida; order Santalales; family Viscaceae; genus Viscum; species Viscum album. The sequence goes on along the minus strand of OY728129.1, from coordinate 455,137,990 downwards.
AAATTTTAACGAACCGTTAGAAGGTATATCAAATAGGAATAAGATGTAAAATTACACTTATAAGGGTTGAGTCAAGTATATAAAGATTTAGTTATGTGGTTCTTCATTCCCAATTTATAGAGGTACTAGCCTTTATATTTTTCAATTGACACACCATTTAACTAACATAAAAAAGTAAAAACTTAAATTTATTTAATCATGTAATTTTTCATGAAATTTAATGTTCCATAAAATTTAGCTCATAAAAATATCATTTAATAATTAAAATCCATAAATTTGATAGATATAAATATGTCCAGGTTAAGTGAGATGTGTTTTCCATTACCAAGTTATAACGTCCTATGCTTTATAAGTTGAAATTGGAATTTTGTATAACTAGAACTAGCCCTTTACGGTGGTTCAATTATATAAATCACTATTCCCCATTTGTGGTGTCCCATAAGCATTATAAATTTCAATTTATATCCATTTAATTTCAACCACAAATATTTTATCCCATGCAACCAATTGTTCGTGTCTCAAACATGTGATAATTGGTTAGTAACGGTTAAACTATCATTCTATAAGGGGAAACACTATTTTCATTTTTGAAAAAACAACAATTAACCAATTTCTAATCTCATTAATCGAATAAAAATGTTATTCAAATCATAGATAACTCACCTAGGGAAAATAAATCATGTATCAAGAAATAAAATAGTTTAATCTATATTGCAAGGAATATTCATGGCATGCGAACCTCTATATGCCTATTATGATGCATTCTTAGTCTTATTTATATCATCCAAAAATAGTATGATAAGAAAGGAATGATCTGATTCCACTTTGTAACATTTCATGTCGAGTTCACTCATAAGTAACCTGACCCATCGGGTTATGTGGCCTCAAGCACAACTTCTCATATGCTAGAGGCTACCAACTAGTGGTTAGAGTCTAATGATTATACAATGGGGTGAATATACTCTCAAGATTAGTAATAAATATAGAATAAGAATAAAATAAATTAACATTTGTGGAATATAATAACAACGAAAAAGTAATACTAAACTTGATAAATCCAAATAAACCCTCCATGAATGAACACACTTTCCCTAAATTTTCATGAAAGCTAACATAAATCTGATATATCTAATAGATAGATAAGATTTGGTTCGACTGAAAAATAATAAAAAAATAAAAACTACAACTCTGGAAGGTAGCCTAAATTCATGCCTATCCACCACTCCAATGTCAAGTCCTAGCCTAATATATAAAACAAAATAGGCACAAGGTAAGTCCTAACCATCGGTAAAAAGATCTTTCTGGGTACCAATCTGTGGCCAAAAAAGGGTGTGAGTAAACCTTAGTGGGCCACTATAAATGATATGTAATTCATATCTAGTTGTTTGAAAATAAAATTAAGTACTATGTAGGTATGTTAAAATTAAAGGAGTCTATAAATATAAAATATTCCATACTCAGTTTCATCATAGAACATCGGGTAGACCATACCTACTTCTTCCTATGCCATATTTCTCTAAACATAAGAAAAATATAATATAAAAGAATTACCCAGAGCTATAAACTCAGGAATCCATGTGTCTAAATAATCATGTGGGTCCCAGGGTGATACCAAGGCATCTTTGTATATTATATGTAAGGGTTGGTGTCCTCAGAACCAACTGGTTTGTACTTTGATTACATAAATATTCACTTATTATATATTGTTCATTGTTCTGCATGACTATAATATAATAATGCCCTGGAATATTTCTTGCATTAATAAGGTCATATCAGATCCCCGCTATGATGAGAACCTTGAAATGCTATAACAATATTCTTAAATAAAGTTCTGCGGTTGGATGACGTACTATGATAGGACACATAGTATACAGACCGTCATGTGCGAGTACTCGTAAGAATACGAGACTCTCTCTCATGGAGTTTGCACTTGGTAATCTTCAAGATGGGAGATTATGAGAACAGACCCACCAGTAGTAATTCCGCATGTCTTGGTGTCATCAGATATTTCTATCTGCGAGCGTGTGTAATGGTCCTTATACTAAAAGATTATCATTAACTCATGTCATGACTCACACACTTAGATTTACTGACGAAAACTATCACGCAGACAGTTGGCGGAAAGTAGGGTACGTTGGGTGCATCACGAGTGACATGTTGTTAATGGATAAGTCGAGGAAGGATTTTTTCCTTTCTATTTATGGAAGTTGATATCTCGTCCCTTTGACTGAAATAGAACTGTTGCATTAAATTCCATGGCCAAGGTGTAAACGATGAGTTTATTTCAGGTAGTCAAAGAATGACAGATCAAGCATATAGGTTTATGACACTTCCATGAAACCTTCTTGATGAGATATCGAGACAAAGCGATTAAATTACATAGTAAGCATCCGTATGAGGTGATACGTCAATACGGCGTCAACTTCTTTCTCTTGGGTGCCTTGACCTATTGCTAGATAGTAATCTTGGACTTTAGGCAAGCCTGCCTAATGCCAACGAGAAAGAGGCCTAGAGGGTCACACACTAAGTGTATCCAAGTATCTCAATTTAAATAAATATTATTCCCGTACGTGGTTTAATAATTATTCAAGGAATCCTAAGTTGTTTTAAATGATGGAGGAAAAATAAAATAAAACAAGTACACGCTCTGTATTTTTAAATATACACGTCATGTAGTTTTATTTTGGAAAGGAAATGAATAAATGAAAACAAGATATACACGCCGTGTACATTTAATGTACACACTGTGTAGTTTTCAATGAAAAACAAGTACACGCCGTGTATTTATTATTACACACCGTGTAGTTTTTCCAGTCGGGTTTTTGAGGATATAATATCGTTTTATTAAATGATATTTATTATAATCAGCATGAGCGCATGTCAAGGAATTAATTATTCTACATGGGGGTTTTCAATAAGAGTTAATGAAATAAATGATACGCATAATGTGTTTATTTATTGTCATAACTCTACAACCTCAAACTCGATTATAAATATCCTCACAACCCAACTCTTTTCCTACACAAGAGAATCGTTGTGCACAAAATCTCTGGAGAATTCTTTCAAGGCTGAAAGAACCTCTTCCTCCAAGAATGCTCTTAAGACCGAGAGAGATCCTCTTCCATCGGATCAAGATGATCTAAGGCGGACAACGCATGCAAAGGCTTCTCCATGCTAGCACCTAGAGAATTATTTGGCGACGTCCAGAGATATGAGGTACACGTGTGGATCACCGCTAGAGGGAGTCTACACTTGGCTTCTGCGACGCAACGACGGATCACATCGACAACGTGATAGAAAACATCAATGAAGAAAGAACACCCAAAAGGAATTTCTTTATAATTAATTAAATTAATTATAATCAACCTGTAACGATCCTTGATTGTGGTTCCGGGACAAACCATCTTCTTTGTCCTTTTCTGTGATTCGATCCGTGGAGTCTGGCATTTATCGTCGTATTGATCCCAGATTGATCATTGCTAATGGAAAAAATCCAATTGGGCACATCCACCCACGCGCTTCCGCTGCGTCCAGAACCTTCAAATGGTATCAGAGGGAGGTTACAACGTTGATTATAGTTATTTAATTTTCGTTGATAATTTATGCATTCATATTTGATTCAATTCGAAATAAATCGTTCTATAAATCTGAATTAACGAGATCTATTCTTCCTCCTTCGTTTCTCGATTCATATTACAGAAACGACCTTTTAATTTTAATTTTGATTAAAAATAAAAATGAGGAACTCATCCGGAGGAGCCGCTCTTTCTGTCTGTACAACACATGATTACACGACATGTAATTAAAACTAAATGCCGTGTACTTAGGTTCAACGAACCGGCACTGGTCTGCCAAACCACGCCGTGTGAATTGATCATGCCTAACTTTTAATCACGCCTTGTTGACCAGAATAGAACGATGCGTGGAAACCAGATTACACAGCGTGTATGTTGGAACAACACGCCGTGTAGTCCGTTCCGACCCAGGTAAAAATGTGTACAAATATAAGCCGCGTACCGCGTACACGGGATCGCCAGGCCAGTTACCGCGTAACAAGGATGTACCGCCATGTATGATTCATCTACACGCCGTGTACTCTAAAATTTCCAAAGTACAGAAAACACATCAAAGTCCCGACGTGTACTTTGGATAAATGGTGAAAAGAAAAATACACTCCGTGTAATTATAAACTACACGCCGTGTACTTTCCAGAAATGGAATTTCACAAGGTTTCCTCCAATGTACAAATACCCGTACAAGGAATATGGATGAGAAGAATCTCAAGGAAATTCAGAAAGGAATTTAAGATAAAGAATTTATTGATTATAAGATCATAATTAATTGAATTCGAGCACGTCTTATCTTAAATAAAAGAACGATTAAAAGAATTTTAATTCTAAATATGCGTAAATGTCGTTGGATACTATGGATGATCATGAGCTAGAACAAAGACCCTTTGTATGTGTATGGTTTCATTTAAATTTATTTAATTTAAATTTGTTGGCCTGTGAGCCTTCTTCCAATAAAATGTAGGGCCTACGTGCCCATGGTTTCTTTAATGTAAACCCATGTAATGGAGGATCTCCCAAGCCAGAGGAGATGGTTCAAATCCCGAATCCGAGGAGAAACCGATGCAAGAAGATACAAAGGTGTACAAGTGGGAGCAGCAAAACACGAACCAAAATGTTCAAGGTGTTTTCCCTAGTTCAGGGTTAGCTTATCAAAACCGCTAGATAAGATAACCAATAGAAGCTCATGATCATGCCATCTTATTTTATTTATGTCTGATTGCATGGTTTATTTGTTATGTATGTGTTGTCGCGATCACATAATTAATAAAATGGACAATCATGCGAAGATGGAATAAAATAAAAACCGGACTATGCGTAAACATTATCGGAACATGGTTAATCACTTAAGCAAGCATCACTTAATATTAACAAGAATGTGATAATGCAAAGATACACATAAAGAATAAAATCCCTCAAATACCATATTAAGTCAGACCAAGCCTTCCGTTACTTGATTAAGGGCAAGACTCAATAAAACTATGTGCTTGACCAACCCTTGTTGGGACACTTACTTTTATAAAGTAAGCCCTTATGAAAGGTTTCAGGTTGACTTAACCATATTACATCAAGAGAAGTAGACCTTTCTAGACTTGATGTAATATTGGAGGCAAGAGTTGAGGAAATCCAAGTCAAGATTTCAAGATTGGGGAGTCCACTCAACAGATCAAAGAACTGTAAGCTCACAGTTGGCAAAGAACTACCTACCTAAATACCTTCAAATAGCTTGACCAACCCTTGTTGAGGTTTTGCGAAGGGGAATATGGATCCTTTCCACTAGAATCTCAAAGCAACTGGACATTATGAGTTCAATGGTGAGGGCCATTGGGACTTGATAAAATAGTGGGAGACTTAATAAAATTTATTATTTCTCATAAAATGTAATCAATAAAGTACTAATAAATATTCTCTTTTAAAATTGTAGAATCAAGATGACAAACTCGTCAACCACATTTTATCTGCGATAAATACTGGATAAAGACAATATCCTCACCGGCAAAAACTTTCATGAATTGTTTAGGTGCCTTCAGTTTATCCTACGCCATGGACGGAAGTTTTACGTGCTGGAGTCCTCACTTCCTAATTCTCCTTCCCTAGGGGCGAGTGATGAAGATTTCCTGGTCTATGATCAACATTTTAACGATGCTCTCGACGTTCAATGTTTGATGCTGTCATTTATGTCTATTGAGCTCATGAAGTCTCATGAAGACATGGATTCCTACAACATGATCGAGCACCTCCGTGGTCTATACCCAGAGAGAGCAAGACATGAGAGGTTTGAGATCTCCAAGTCTCTATTTCAGAGTAAGCTTGGAGAGGGTGCCCCAGCTGGGCCTCATGTAGTCAAGCTCATTGGATACGTTGAGAACTTGGAGGTTCTAGGGTTTAAACTCCCTGAAGAACTGGGTACTGATCTTATTCTCACATCACTCCCCCAGAGCTTCTCAAACTTTGCTGTTAATTTCAACATGAACAATATTGAGAAGTCTCTATCTGATCTTCTTATACTTATTCTCCAAGTGGACAATGACATGAAGCGTGAAAAGCCTTCTGTCCTTATGGTGAATGAAAGGAAAGGGAAGGCGAAGAGCTTTAAGCCCAAAGCTTCTTCAAGGCCTTTCAAGAAAAGGAAGATCAAAGGGGAGGCAAAGGAACATGATGTTGTTTATTTCGCATGTGGCAAGAAGGCCCACTGGAAGAAAAACTGCACCCAGCTAAGGAAGCAAGGGGAAGCTTCAGGTGCATTTGTTATCGAATGCAATCTACCTGTTTCTACTAATTGGGTATTAGATACTTCTTTTGGTGCTCACATCTGTATCCAAATATAGGAACCAATTAGATTCCGGAAGATTGATCGAGGGGAGGTAGATCTACGATCAGCCAATGGATCCAGACTCGCTGTTGTAGCTGTCGGAGACTACCACCTCACATTGCCTACCGGGATGGTCTTGGTTTTGAAAGGTTGTTATTATGTACATTCTATTACTAAAAACATTATTTCAGTATCCAGATTAGATACTGATGGATTCATATTCAAGTTTGGAAATGAATGTTGCTACTTTTATAAAGATAGCATTTGTTTTGGTAGGGCACATTTATATAACGGCCTTTATGTGTTAGACTACACAAACCAAGTAATGGCAATCGATAACAAAGTTAATTCACATAACTCATACCACACCCAACTTTGGCATCACCGGCTAGGTCATGTCAATGAGAAACGTTTGACAAAATTACATCAAGATGGGTATTTAGATTCTTTCGAACTAAAACCACTTGGTGTATGTCATGTGTGTCTACAAGGAAAAATGACCAAATCCCCATTTAGTGGGAAAGGTGAAAGAGCTAAAGAGCTTCTACAATTAGTTCACACAGATGTGTGTGGACCATTTCCAGTTGAAGCAAGGGGTGGGTTTTCGTACTTCGTAACTTTTACTGATGATTTTAGTAGATATGGATATATCTATTTAATGATGTATAAGTCAGATTCTTTTGATCGGTTAAAAGAATACAAGAATGAAGTTGAGAACCAGCTTGGTAAGAAGATTAAGAAACTTCTCTCAGATAGAGGAGGATAATATCTTAATCAGGACTTCATTGATTTCTTACAGGAGTTTGGGATTCTATCTCAAATCACTCCTCCTTACACACCGCAGTGGAATGGTGTAAGTGAAAGGAGGAACCGCACCCTGTTGGACATGGTGAGATCAATGATGAGTCATGCGAGTCTTCCATTATCCTTTTGGGGATATGAATTACAAACAGCAGCGCACATAATAAACAAAGTACCAACTAAATCGATAAATGGTATTCCATATGAATTATGGAGTGGATGAAAAGCCATGTTATCTAATTTACATGTGTGGGGTAGTGAAGCATTTTTTGAGGCCTCTTCAGGTAACAAACTTGCACCCCGAGGCACAAAGTGTATCTTTATAGGATATCCCAAGGAAACAAGGGGATATTACCTATAAAACCCCTCGGACAAAAAGGTTACAGTGGCATGACACGCCATATTCCTTGAGAGGGAGCACATCTCAAAAAGAGATAGTGGGAGCGAGATAGACTTCGATGAAGTCGAGGCTCAAGATACACATGAGTTGGTACAAGAAGAGATTCCACAATGCCCCGTGGAAGAACAATCTGTTCCAGAGACACAAGAACTACGTAGGAGCACGAGAGAGGTGAGAGAACCAGAACGATATGGTTTTCTTGTCACCGAGGATGGTGACTCATTATTGGTTGACAATGATGATCCTCTTACCTACAAGGAAGAAGTTGAAGGCACAGACATTGCCAAGTGGCAAGAAGCCATGAATTCTGAAATGGATTCCATGTACCAAAACCAAGTCCGGATTTTGGTAGATCCTCTAGTTGATGTAAAGACTATTGGTAATAAATGGGTATTCATGAAGAAACAGGACATGGAGGGGCAAGTCAGCACCTACAAGGCATGACTTGTTGCAAAAGGTTTTAGACAGCGTCAAGGAATTGACTATGATGAAACCTTTTCACCGGTTGCAATGTTGAAGTCCATCAGAATCCTATTGGCCATTGCTGCTTACCATGACTATGAAATTTGGAAAATGGATGTCAAAACAACTTTCCTTAATGAGAACCTCCAAGAAGATGTCTACATGACACAACCTGAAGGGTTTGTGACTCCAAAGGATTCCAACAAGGTATGCAAGTTGTAGAAATCCATTTATGGATTAAAGCAAGCATCAAGGTCATGGAACATTCGTTTTGATGAATCTGTTACAGAATCTGGCTTTGTTAAGAATGAATGTGAGCCGTGTGTCTAGAAAAGGTTTAGTGGAAGTGCAGTTGTTTTCCTAATAGTATATGTTGATGACATATTTCTAATTGGAAACGAAGAACCTGTCTTACAGTCAGTTAAGGCATGGTTGCATAAATGCTTCTCCATGAAAGACTTGGGGGAGGTAGCATATATTCTTGGGATGAAGATCCATCGTGATAGATCCAAGAGAATGTTGGGCCTGAGTCAAAGTACATACATTGACAAGATACTGAAGAGATTCAGTATGGAACAATACAAGAGAGGATTGTTGCCAGTGTCACATGGCATTCATCTTTCCAAGAAAATGTATCCTCAGACACATGAGGAAAGAAAGAGGATGTAAAGGATCCCTTACGCATCCGCGATTGGGTCAGTCATGTATGCTATGCTATGTAAGAGGCTAGATGTTGCTTACACATTAAGTGCGGTAGGCAGATATCAAGCTGATCTAGGAGACCGCCATTGGATGGCAGTCAAGACTATCCTTAAGTATCTGAGGCGTACTAAGGATATGTTCCTGGTTTATGAAGGAGATGAGGAACTAGTCATCAGAGGACATGTAGATGCTAGTTTCCAGACTGATCAAGATGACATGAAGTCGCAGACTGGATACATCTTCAGTTTGAATGGAGGTGCAGTGATCTGGAAGGGCTCAAAACAAAGTGTGGTGGCAGATTCTACAGCAGAGTCCGAGTATATCGCATCTTCTAAGGCAGGTAAAGAAGCAGTATGGATGCGAAGCTTCGTCCAGGAGCTGGATGTAGTACCGAGCAGTAAATATCCTATCACACTCTATTGTGATAATACTGCAGTGGTGGCACTTGAAAAAGATCAAAGGTCACATCAGCCGACAAAGCACATACTTCAGAAGTATCATCTCTTGAGGGATTTTTCTCAGAGAGGTGTAGTTTTAGTTAGCAGTATTTCCATGGAAGACAGTGTGGCAGACCCATTGAATAAAGCCTTGACTCTGCAGAAACATGATCATCATGTGAGGTCAAGTGGACTAAAAGTCGTAGGCATTTGGCTCTAGTCCAAGTGGGAGTTTGTAAGGGTTGGTGTCCTTAGAACCAAATGTTTTGTACTTTGATTACATAAATGTTCACTTATTATATATTGTTCATTTTTCTGAATGACATAATATAATAATGTCCTGGAATATTTGTCGCATTAAAAAGGTCATAGCAGATCCCCGCTATGATGAGAACCTTGAAATGCTATAAAAATATTCTTAAATAAAGTTCTGCGGTTGGATGACATACTATGATAGGAAAAATAGTATACAGACCGTCATGTGCGAGTACTCGTAATAATATGAGACTATCTCTCATGGAGTTCGCACTTGGTAATCTACAAGATGGGAGATTATGAAAACAGACCCGCCAGTAGTAATTTCGCATGTCTTAGTGTCATCAGATATTTCTATCTGCGAGCGTGTGTAATGGTCCTTAGACTGAAAGATTATCATTAACTCATGTCATGACTCGTGCACTTAGATTTGCTGATGAGTTTATTTCAGGTATTCAAAGAACAAAAGATCAAGCATATAGGTTTATGACACTACCATGAAACCTGCTGGATGAGATATCGAGACAATGGGATTAAATTACACAGTAAGCGTTCCTATGAGGTGATATGTCAATGCGGTGACAACTTCTTTCTCTTGGGTGCCTTGACCCATTGCTAGACAGTAATCTTGGACTTTAATGAGAAATAGGCCTAGAGGGTCACACACTAAGTGTATCCAAGTATCTCAAGTTGAATAAATATTATTCCCGTATGTGGTTTAATAATTATTCAAGGAAGCCTAAGTTGTTTTAAATGATGGAGGAAAAATAAAATAAAACAAGTACACGCCGTGTATCATTAAATGTACACGTCGTGTAGTTTTATTTTGGAAAGGAAATGAATAAATGAAAACAAGATATACACGCTGTGTACATTTAATGTACACACCGTGTAGTTTTCAATGAATAACAAGTACACGCCATGTATTTATTATTACACGTCGTGTAGTTTTTCTAGTCGGGTTTTTGAGGATATAATATCGTTTTATTAAATGATATTTATTATAATCAGCGTGAGCGCATGTCAAGGAATTAATTATTTGACATGGGGGTTTTCAATAAGAGTTAATGAAATAAATGAAACGCATAACGCGTTTATTTATTGTCATAACTCTACAACCTCAAACTCGATTATAAATATCCTCAAAACCCAACTATTTTCCTACACAAGAGAATTGTTTTTCACAAAATCTCTGGATAATTCTTTTAAGGACAAAAGAACCTCTTCCTCCAAGAACGCTCTCAAGACCGAGAGAGATCCTCTTCCATCGGATCAAGACGATCTAAGGTGGACAATGCAAGAAAAGGCTTCTCCACGCTAGCACCCAGAGAATCCTTTGGTGACATCTAGAGATACGAGGTAGACGTTTGGATCACCGCTAGAGGGAGTCTACACTTGGCTTTTGCAATGCAACGACGGATCACATCGACAACATGATCGAAAACATCAATGAAGAAAGAACACCCAAAAGGTATTTCTTTATAATTAATTAAATTAATTATAATAAACCTGTAACGATCCTTCTTTGTGGTTCCGGGACAAACCATCTTCTTTGTCCTTTTCTGTGATTCGATCCGTGGAGACTGGCGTTTATCGTCGTATTGATCCCGGATTGATCATTGCTAATGGCAAAAATCCAAGTGGGCACATCCACCCACGCGCTTCTGCTGCGCCCGAAACCTTCATTATCATGATCATATAAGGTTAAGCATTTTAATAATTCACATCAATCCAGGGATATAAATCAAGGGGGTGTTTAATTTCATTTAAAATGAATAAAAATAAATAACAATAATAAGGATCACCATGTTTAACAGTGTGGAGCTCAATTTCTAATAATACCGAATGTTGTTTCCAATGATTTCAGTAATGAGTAGGGGCTGCATGTTTAATAATTTTAATAAAAAATGAGGAACTTTATGTCAAATAATTAATAAAACCACGTGGAATACATTAGGTAAATGATTATAAACATCATTTCCATCGTTACTAAATAATTTATAATTCATTTAACTCAATTTCGTTGCAATCCCATCCAAGATATTCCATATCAGAGTCCATGCATTTCTCAAGAATAAGATAAAATATGGAACAATACATTTAATAATTTAAAAATTGGCCATTATAATTCATTTTTTCCAAATTGTTAGTTATTAACCCATATACAATTTCATTCCTTTAGTCAAATCCCTACATGTGATAAAGAGACTGTGTGAGTATACACACCATTTATCATTTATCAATATTCATTTATAAATATATATGGGGACAAGTGATGATATTAAATACTCACATATATTTCATCATTTAGGCCATCCCATTATGGGAAAATCGAAGTGAATTATTCAAAATAATTTTACAATAATATAAGTTCCATTTAATATCTCCCATATATTTATTGGAATGCCACAGATTAATCCATGAAAGGTACAATTCATCGTTACTTGTTTAATTATCTCCCATATATTTATATTGTGAATTTAATAGGGGGTCAAGGGCATCAAATAATTACATTCCAATAGGGGTGTCTCCTATTGGGGAAGACAACCACCAATGGGGAAACTAATTTCATGAGGAATCACCAAATAAAGGCATTTTGAATTAATAAATTAATTTATATTTTAATAGGTGACATACATAAGGTTGGGTCCAAGAAAAAATGACACATTTAATTAATGAAAATAATTTTAAATGAAAGTCATATAGACCACCTAACTCATTATTTGTAGGATTTACTTGTCCACTGTCGAGCTTTGATTCAAGAAAAAATGTGAGGAATCAGAGAAATAGACAAATTCTCTAAAAATAGGGTATATTATGTCACATGGAAATGGAATATGATATGATCATATAAATGGAAAAAAGAAATAAGTTGAATGATATACTAACCAATATTTAAGGAATGCAACCAACAACATCTAATTTTGAGTCTGGATAGAGTAGATCACCCATGTCATAGGTGGGAGGATAGATGAGATCACGAGCGATAGTTTTGTGTTGGAATAAAGGGAGAAGAAATGAAGAGGAAACGATATAGAGGTCAGGGTGTAATTATATTTTATATACCCTTTAACGAGCTTTGTGGTTTGGCTACATGGTTTAGCTAACCATGCAATAAACATATTGGGAAGATATCTAAAGGGACACCCCACTCACACTACTAGGCGCATAGTTACGTAAAACATGTGAAAGTCATGTCATCCCCCTCTGTAATTTATTGCAATGTATTTTTATGGCCATGTAGCCACAACTACATGGTTTGAAAACATGTTTTCCTCCTTTTAAGGTTTCATGGTTTTCTTGGACACATCTTATGGTTTTAAAAAACTATGTACCCTTTGTCATTTGGTCATAGGGTTGAGATTCATGGTTAGTAGTAACCCATCACCAACCCTGCACCTCAGTATACCTATAAAAAAACCAAATATATAGGTTTCAAATAAGACCTATATGATCATAAATCTCTCCCAAGTACCTTATGTGATATTAAAAGAATTAAAATAGAGGTTTAAAATAAAATTTAAGGATCCACACCTCTTTGAAAATTTAGGACATTTAAGATAAAATAATTGTTTTATCCCACTAATGATGATGACACAAAAGCTTTCTTCTCTAAAAATATATCCAATTAAAAGTAGATATTTTTATCAATGGATTTCCCCCAAAATATTATTTATTTATATATCTGATTAATATATATTCTATAAATCTCAGTATTCCTCCCCATTTTTACATTTCTAAGTTAATTTACAATTTAGAATTAAATTCTTATGATGAATTCATCTATGATTATTAGTTACTATAAGGACGATCATTGTAAAAAAATTTATTGAAAAATTATGTTTCACACCCTGATTTTATTTTGGTTTTCTAAAACAATTATTCAATTCCATCCTCATTTTGGGTGGAAGTTTGAATATTTTTATTCCATTTCAAATTATGATCAAACACCGATATTTTTATTAATGTTTGTACAACCAAATTAGTTAATCTTTATGTGTGATGATTTAATGAATGATAGATAATCAAGTTTAATTTCATAAAGATTGGGAGTACTAGAACAATATCATTAAATTAAAATTCACATTCTTATAATTTGAAGACCATAAATGAACTTCATATGGATGTAGATCTTTAATTGACACAATTAGAGGCAATTTTTATCATGATTTGCAGTAGAATTATTGAAATTGGGGGATGTATGATGTTTTTAGATACTATAAATTACTATAAGAGAAAACCCAAACTCACATATTTTATTCCATTATCTATAGAGTATGATGTTTCTAGATGAGTTAAATATCTCACATCCATGTGTCCAGCTCACATTTCATGTGACCCAATCCATACAACCAAATCATATATAGGTTGTAAAATACTGAGACTTCAGGTGCTCCCACACTCTATATTCCTTGGGTCACACGACATGTATGTGAACCTACACTTGTTTAGTGGAGTAGGAGGAAAGATATAGGCTTATTCTTGGGAGTAAACAATGTGTTCACCAAGGGACACATCAATTACTTCTCTTAGATTATTATGCCTCTCATATATCCTTTTTCTAGAATCATATATGTGTATATGAGTGGACCATTCTAATAAAAAATAAACCTAATACAAGATAATAAACATTACTTCAACATCAGAGATATTATTCGAGGTGAAGTGAGTAGGATGCCACATCAAGAAAATCTTTTTCAACAATAGGGATCGAGCCTGATCATCAATGTGATTATAGGGTTAGTACTCCTCTGATGGTTGAGTTTTCTAGGGTGAAAGTCCCCTATATTTTATATACTAGTATAGTAGGTACTCCACCACATTTTTGGTGTGTGTGCTATCTATCTATAGAGTTAGTACTCCCCCATCACCGAGCTCAAACAAAGAGTGGTTCCCCCACTTGATTATGCACTCCATTTGCTAAGTCATATTCCAAGGAGGCAAGAGTCCAATGTTATATAATGGATAGGTTATGTTGGACCACCATCATCGTTGAGGAATCAGATCCTAAATCTATATATATACTCATAAAAACTAATTGGTTATGAAGATCAAGATTTATCACACTTTGACTAGAGTGTCTTTATGATCATATCTATTGTTGGAATTACTTTCCCTTTATTTTCTTATGGGTTGAGACAACTTTCATACTCTATTACTTCCCATTGGTTTTTGGGGCATCCTACTCAGTATGTTAATACTAAACCCTGAAAAGGATTTTCCTTTATGATTCATGTTTTGTACAGATGATAGACATATTGGAAGCGACTTGGTTAGAAATAGTATTAGCAAATAATAACAATACTTAGAGGTGTTAAACACTTTTGGTGGTTAAACTTAGGGATCAAAAGTCGGGTGCTCATTCACATTTCCCATTTTCAATTGTTTCTAGGTGGGGAATTTTTCATTCTTCATGATTATGTTTGATTTTTTTATATTTGATGAATATTTATTTTTCACACTATTATATTTTAAATTTTTTGTTCCATTCCTTTTTTACAATATAGTTTTTAGTTTATTATTACTAGGTGTTGTTGAATTGAGCGGGGTGTATGCATGTGTACAAGTAAATTATGATAAGGCCTCCTATTTGAGTGATATTCCTTCCTGGTGATAGTCTCTATCCCCTAGACTATTAGAGGTCAACATGTGGTGTCACTCTAAGCAAACTATTGGCCTAGGAGGAGCCTCATTTGGTTGGTTCGTAATAGAATGGTATCAGAGAAGGTCAAATATGGGGATAGTGTTTTAAGTTAGATTTTTCTTGAGTATTGGTTTTATAACAAAGGGAAATTGTTTTAAGGTGTGTCACATTCATCACATAGGCTAGGGAACCCAATGATGGTGTGGTTTCCAATATGTATATAAACCAAGACTCTGACAACATTCTTGTTGACTCGAAATGTCAAGGAACCGATTTTAGGGAAAAAACATTACATGAATAATTTGAGAATTTGTATTTTAATTCCATTTCCTTCTGAGTATTCTCCTCATATGGTCTCATATGACCATTTTACATCTTGATAAATTTTTGGATGCCTCTGTAATGATATCAAGCTAGGATATCGAGACTTTTTAATGATAATGACCCGTTTAGAAATGAATACTTAGTGTTGGGACCTATCCATGAGTTGATCCTTCCGTGAAAGAAGAGCAAAGTGATCCAAATTGATGAGTTTCATGTGGATCCACCTCTACTAGTTATAGTTGATGTTAATCAACATATAGAGAAACCAATTGTTCTAGTAGTATATGTTTATTATGTTCAAATTGTTAGCATGTTGTGTGAGTTATAGTGAAATGGACCTCACAAGTTTTAGGGTGATATATATCCTCAGATAGCAGAGGACCAAATTGAGTAATTGGTTCTATTTTTTTATCCTAAGTAAACCCCAACTAAGTAGATAGTTACTGTCACATCTAGTATTCTATAGGGAGTAATAGGAATGTGGTGGATTCTGGTAACCAAGTCCTATGGTGTAGTGGAAACTTCATTTGAAGATCTTTAGTTCTTGTTATGTGAGGAATAATACCTTGCAACCTTCTACTTTATAATAATATGGGATATTCTATAGTTTCAACTAGATGATTCAACTATTTTGGAGTATACATTTAGTTTACCAACCTCATACACTACTCTATGAACATGGTCGAAGATGGATAATTCCAAGAATAGAAGTTTGAGAAGGGCCACTATAGGGATAACCAAGATAGTGTGGCCTCTCTATGTATTACCACTTATATTTGGGTGATAGAGAGGGTCATGGTGAAAGAGGGATTTTTAGAATAGGAGTTTTAAGTATCTAGAGATGGCATGGTACATTGTAGAGTAGATCCATCTGCTAAAATTTAAAGATGGTTGGCTTCCGGATATTGATGCATGATGCACATTTATTATAGGACCCAGATGATGGGATATGTGACACAAGAATCATAAAGATTATCCATTCAACCTTGAAGTCGATGATTCTATGATTTTGATGGTTTTGGTTACATGATTCATGTTTATCTAACCTGATGCCCTGTATATGGTGGTTTGACAATGGATGATCTTCCATGAGAGAGGATGAATTATAATTAGGGGTCTCCTAAGCATGGCCTGGGTGAACCTCATGGGTATAAGATATGACATAGGATCTAGAGGATCCCCAGGAAGAATATATTTAGGTATAGGATGAGGTTATGACATGCTACCAACACCACCACCAGGTGACCCCTATCAGGCTTATAAATCCAACAGTTGAGATTTTACATTGTTTTCTCTATGGAGGGATATGTTTAGGTTGTGCATGGGATGATTATAGTTAGGATCTATGTAATATCTTGATAAGTTATAGTGATTTTGGGCACAAAAATTGGTTATTATTTAATTTAAATATCCCTTTTGTGAAAATTAGAGGTTCATATTTTTTCATTAGGGTATCAGTTCTGGATTGATGTTTCTATAGAGAGTGATTTAACTTTTTTTTCAAAATAGCTGATATTGTGAGTTTATACTCATTGAGGAGAGTTTCTCATGTGAAATATTGGTTGTTTTTTTAGAAAATTGTGAAAACATCATGGGTATGGACCCATTTTCCATAGTTGATTCTCAGATAGACTATCAATTTTGGAGTTTTAGAATTCTATGGGATTATTTGATGAGATTCTATTTTAGTCACGAGTCTGATTTGTTTTCAGAATGAGTAGGGATCATGATAAGGAATCTACTACCTCTCTCCTATTTGTTGGTTCATTTTTTCTCTACTTTAGTGAACTCTTTTTACATCTAGATTCTAGCTATAGTGTAGGATTATATTGAGGTATTTGCCAATAATTATTCAAGACTACATCTCTGGTGGGAGATCTACTTCTATATTAACATACATAAGAGGATATCAATGATATATTCTTTGTTATATTATATGGCCTCTAGAAAGATTTAGGAGCTGAGGGTGTAGTTGTATGACCTTCATAATAAGGGATTTATCAGAATGATTATATCCCCTTATGCATTTCCAGTATTGTTTATCAACAAGGTGAATAAGATCATGAGGATATGAAATAATTATCATAAATTGGATCAAGGAATAATCTAGTATAATTATATCATTATAAGGATCGATGAACTCTTCAACTAGCTCAAATGTGTAATATGGTTCTTAAATATTGATCTCAATTTCTTCTACCATAAGTTAATGTTTCATTGGAATGATATTCTAAATACATCATTCTGATGTCTCTATGGGCATTATAAGTTCCTAATGAAGACATTTTTTGGGAAGACATGACCACATAGTTTTAATGGAACATATGAACCAGATCATCTATCCTTTCATTTAAAGGTATGTTATTGTCTTTATCGATGAAATTATCATTTAATATATATATCCATAGTATTGTGTATATAATTTGATTATGGTTATAGAATTAATATAATATAACCTATTATATGGTAATCTCTCAAAGTGTCATTTCTGTATTTGATAAGTTTAGTTTTTGGGGCATGTCTTCCCTAAGAAAGGTGTAACAATGGAGGATGTTGAGTATGAAATGTTTTTTTGATTCATCTAGAGTTAGACTTAGGTGTGTGTTAATGTAAATACAGGGAGTTATATATTATTTTTCAAGGTATTTGAGTCCCCATGATCTGAAAAACTTGACCCATTATTTACTGTTGGAATCAGTAGTCCTTTCATTGAATATGTGAAGGAATTATCTTCTGGATGAGTGATTTAGGGTATACTCAGACCACCAGAGTCTGAGGTATATAATTTCCCAAATATACCTTAACCTAAGATAGATACATTGGATATGGTTATTTTTGGACTATGACATTGGGCCTGTCTATACTCTAAGAATGCACAACGTAGTGGAAAATTCTTTTACAAATATATCCTGACATCTCTCAGTGTATGAGGTGTCATAGAACATGTCCTATTTATAGATGAAAATTTTATAGGATATAGGGAAATATTATTTCTCTTAAATGGTAGTGATTTCACCACTTTTTCACTATGTGAGATAGAGGCTGGGTTAGAAGATATTGATTATAATGTTCGGTGCAAGCCGATATCTTCAGTAGAACCACTATGCAGTTATTCTTAAGGTGGGGATCATGAAATCCTTTTCAATAGATGTAGAGTGGCTCTCATCACATTGTGTGAGGATGTGATAATGTATTTTCATATCCTCCCATTATCTATACATCATTTAGTGGAAAATATATACTAGGACCATTGATAATAGTTTTGGTGGGATGATATAAGGTGATGTATTAATGTGTACATTTCTCAATGCCACATATATCAATAGGTAAATGTAGAGAATAAGGTTACAATAGGTTTTATAAAACCTTATGAGATTCATAAATGGAAATGTGATGGCATATAGAAGAAATTTTGGGTTGGGCTTCCCTAGATAGTGAGAGTCCATGACCTTATTTGGGTTATTTTCAATCAGCTTACAAAATCAGATCACTTTCTTTCTACTAATGAGTTGAGTTAATTGTAGAGTTTTTGGAACTTATAAATAAAGAAAATTTTCAAACTTCAAGGGTTTCCATATATGATGGGTTTTTTAGAATGATTCATGATTCATTACATGGTTATGGAATGGATTGTTGGAGGCCATTGGGACTGAGTTTCAAATGAGAATATTGTTTAAATCCTAAAAAGATAGCTGAACGGAGTGATCCATTAATGTTTTGGATGATATTATAATATTTTATGTGTTTGAATTCATTAAAATCTTGGAGGATCACATACCATTGGTGGTGTTCTTTTGTAATAATAGTCATCACAACACTATCAATATGGAACCATTCTTAGCTATATATAGGATACCTTGTAGGTCACACTAATACCAGAAAAAAATGGAAAGCCAACTATTGTTGGGAAATAGATGGTATAGAGGAATAAAAATAAGGTTTATGTGTTCTATTATCATATTATGATATCTTAGAGTTGAAATAAATATTATATAGACTGACATCGTAGTCCCTTTATGTTCGAACATGGAGACTGTGTGTTCCTAAAGGTCTATGTATGAAATTTTTTATGGAGGTTCGATCGGGGTATAAAAATATCCCTAAGGGTCATCAAGACTTTAAAAATACTACATAGGGCTGTAGAGGTTTCTTAACACATATTTTTAGCCCCATATTTTCATGGGTTTCATGATTTCTTCCATGTGTCGTATTTGAAGGGATAAATGCATAACCTGAGGCACTTTATTGAAAAACATGAGTTTGACAATAAGGATATAGTATCATTTTTTGATGACCCAGAATCCATTTAGGATTGTTAAGATAAGATCCTTCATGGGTGATCTATCCCACAATGGTGATTTCTTTGGAAACACGGGAACCTCTAAGAAATATCATTGTAGCATGATGGCTAGAAGTGAGCTCAATGCCCTCAACATTTTGAGTATATTTTTCAATTTTGGGGAGAAAATACTTGAATGTGGGGGAATATAATCAATATAGTTTTAATAATTATATCCTTTTGAATATATATATATATATATATATATATATATATGGGTTTTTATTTAGAGTTGGTCCAATGTTCTGGGAGACGGAGGACCCTATAATTACTTACTAAAAATATTAAATATATTAAATCAAATGTGACTGATATCTCTTGATAAAGTGTTTTCACATTTAATGGAGTCTTGTATTTTGAAAATGAGGCTAATATTGATTTCATAATGTGGGTTTACCCTAGGTTTGGAATAAATTTCATTCGTGTCCAAACTTTGTTTGACACGCTGCTACATGTAGTGTTAGATAAAATATATTATTTAAATTAACTTATTGACTTATTTTACTAAACCTTAATCATGGTCATATTAAATACTTCTTATTTAAAATTCCTAAGTTTATCCACATAATCCTAAGAGAATCTCTAATGAGGGAGGGTGATCCACCATGGGGGTATTCGATGAAGAACACAGGTGGATTGAGGATCAACAATCAGATTTATATGGGATTCATCATCAATGACGAAATTCTTAAAACTCACCATTAATGATGACACGAAATATTTCTTCACTGATGATTAATCTGATTCAAGGAAATACCTATTACTTATGTATTTATACCAAAAAATTCTTTTTTTATGATGGATTTATTTCAAATCTTGGAATCCCAATATTCATTCATTTTTTATAGCCTACTCAGTTCAAAATTTATTATTAAATTATTATGATGAATTATTTTCCATTTATTAGTTTCTAAAATTATGATCATTTATTATAACCATATAATCCAATTATGATTCTCACTATGATTTTTCATTTGTTTTCATTAACAATTCTTCATGTTCTTCATTGTGAGCCACGTTCTGAGTAGCAATTTGATGATTTACAATTTGGTTCAAATCATGATCATCCCTGTTTATTAATATTAAAGAGTTTATAAGAAAATATGTTGAATAGGGTGTGAATATATTCATGTAAAATTATTGTACATGATATGGATGAATTAATTATGTTTGATTTTCCTAGGTTTGGGCATATAGGAACAACATTAGTCAATAGTTATTCATGTTCTGGGAATGTGAAGTCTATAAATCCACATCTACTGGTTGTATATCTATGATTGATGCAGATATTAGAATCTTTTGGTGATATCCATGGTGGAATTGGTGATATTTTAGATACTTAAATATTTGAGATCCTATAATTTAACATCTACAATAATCGGTACTATACACTATGTGTTCCAGAAGAACACAAGTCATGTATTTATTTGTCTACAATATATAAAGTTTCCGACGTATTTAAATATCACGCATTAATGTGGAAGTACCACAATTAATATGACCCTAGATATCCTGATGATTCGTTTTTATGGAGCAAACACATGGGACTTAGGGTTTTTTATACAACATTTAACTTAGGTCACATGCCATGTAAGTAAACCTCCACATTCTAAGTTGACCAGTATGATAGAGTTAGTCTTGGATTAAGGGGGGAACACTATATAATAAAATAGACACATTGTTTTACCAATCTTGGAAGTTTTTACCTCTCATATATTGTAATTTAAGAATCATATTTTTTCATATGAGTAGTCTACTATATTTATAATTTCTTTTTATTATGATATGGTGGACTTTGTTTCAAATCCTGAGATATAATTTGAGTATGAGTGAGTGGGAAGATTCATATAAAAAACATTGGAAAATGACTGGGTTTGGGCATTATCATTGGAATGATGTTGGAATTTTTAATCCTCTGATGGTTTGGTATTCTAAGACACAGTTCCCACATATCATATATACTGGTAGAGTAGGTACTCCCCTATATTTATAGGTTGTGAGACCTATATATATAGAGTTTGTAATCCCCCAATCTTGTGCATTGGTGGGGAGTTGGTTCTATAATAGAGTCAATAATCCCTTGATTGAGGCATCTTCTAGTGAGGTACACGTCCTCCATTATGTTTTGGTGAGGTTATTTTAGACAAATGGAATTAGGGAAGCAATAGATCCATGATTTGTGGATAAAATCATCATTATAATATTTATATAGAGAGAAATATTCATCTATCATTGAATACAATTTTATTATGACCATATATTCTATCATGTTTTATTTCGATTCTTTGACTTAAGAGTCTAGTTAATTGTATTATTCAATTACTTAACTCTTTGATTTTTGAGGTGTCCTACTGATTATGATTATAATCCTCCTTTAATTTACTTTTCCCTCAAAAGTTTTATGTTTTATGTGCAAGATATATATATATATATATATTCAGTTACTTGGGTGGACATAGTATTAGTGGAGAACTATAGTACTTGAAGGCATTGACCATGTTCAGTTGTTAGACACTGAGACTCTGAGTGAGGATCCTATCTGTATTTAAATTTATCTCTATTTATTGGTGTCTAATTTTTCATCCCTATTATTTAGGGAAATATATTTCCCTTTTTATATTTATTTTTAATTAATTTGTCACAATCTGATGTATTTCCAAGTGGTTTTTGTAAACATTTTTTACAGTCCAAAGGTTTTAGTTCATTATTACTCTTCTTCGTTGCACATATTTTGGTGTTTGAATCTGTATTGGTACATCATTGTAAGGCCTCTAATTTGAGTGTTATATGAACTCAGTTCTAGTACCCAGCCCCTGGCTTATTGGAGGTGGGATTGGGGTGTCGCTCTTGACTTACTGCTGGCCCAGGTGGTGGCCCAAATGATTAGGAAATGAAATCAATGATCCTTAAAATCCCATATATAGCCAACATAATAACTTCCAATAGTTGAGTACCCACAAGATCATATCACACACATCCCCACCCTTATACATGACCAAATATCTCCCTTTAAGGTAGTTAGTTCTATATCTTAAAATGAATTCTACTTAAAATCCACAATACCCATATATAGTTCATCATCACAAAAAGTATACATTTTATATGACAACTATATAGAATCATTTTTAATTTTATAATTTCATTCCTTACAAAATCTCCAAATATTTCAATCATATTTCCGTAAAATTCAGTCTAATATATATTAAATCTTTATTTTAGAATCCTTTTTGATGATCAGAACCATAGGGTAATTAGAAATACATTTTTACTTAAGAAAATAGCCTTTTATTTGATATTAATTCCATGTGATATAGTATGTACATTTCTTACCACGATATATGAAAACTAAAGGATACCAACCCAATTTTTATTAACACATCAACAATAAAATCATATATTGTAATTACCAAGCTCTCATTTACCCAGGTTTCCCAAAAATAAGAGTTTAAAATATGAAGGTTTTAAATATATTTTTATTTTATAATATAAATACTAATTATCTATTTCTATATACCAACTCGATAACCTAGTACTTTTCATAATAATATAGATTGAATAACATTTTGAAACACCCTCACCCATGATAATGAATCCTAATATCTGATTCAAAATTCGACATTGACTCAAGTGTATCCCCTAATCCTTAATGGTTATGCAAAAATTATGAGGGATAAACGGAAAATATGGGAAATTATTTTACCCCATTTACATACCATAAACCATTTATGATAATGTAAAATCTTAATCTTAATCAACCTTATAATAAATATTTACAAAAAGAATGTTATAATAGTATATACCAAATCCAAATTATAATATAAAGTGTTAAATAACCCTTAACACCAAGGACAACTACTTGAACCATGATCTCCCAACACTATTATCATATTATCAATGTGGAATTATATCTATTCACTAATGTATAAATACATATTATATTTTCCGGAATTATAACCCAACTCATCCACATATCAACCAAGGTGAATATGTTTGTGTGAGCATAAACATAGTTGGATTTCCCTAGGACTCAAATAAACACCTATGAAAGGATGATTAGCAATACAATGCTAAAAATTAATGATACATCATAAAATAATTTAAGAACAGAAAAATTAAATTTATATATATTTCAAATTCAATCCATTTTTTTCAAGTAATTATTTAATTTCAAAAATATTAATTGATAAAATGTTGAATATTTTTAAAAAAATACACGTATTCACTCTTAAAATCCATTTTAGAAGATTTTTTTTTAAATTTCAATGAAAACTCTAATTCTCATAGAACCATAGAATAACCTGATTTCCACAAAGTTATAATAAAACTCATGTATTTTAAAATTCATTGGAAAAATATCCATTTAAAAAAAATCATCTCATTTACCCAAAATCCAATGTAAAGTTCCTCATTTACCAAAATAAAAGTGTGATTCTCCCATTTTACTAAATCTAATAGAAAGTACATGTTTTCAATTGTCTAATGAAAAATCCACATTTTCCAAAATCTATTTGAGACCTCATTCCCTCTATAAAGCTCACCATTCAAGGGGAATAAGATATGGAGAGGGAGATGTATCAATATCTATGGTTGAAATATGGTGACCAAAACACAATCTAATTTTATTATTTTATTAAAGAGAGGAAATTATTTTGGAGAATGAACTAGAAAATAGATGTTGGTTACTCCACAATAGAAGTGGATAGTCTTACAGATTTTGCAGTTAACCAATTTTTAATAACCCACATAGTGAATATTATGAAAACTTTTTTGCATGAATATATATCCAAAGGTAATTATATTTCATAAAAAATCCCACTTATATTCTGGAAGTACATAATAGTATTATTATTGGTATTTTTAATGAAGAGAGTGTTTTAATGTAAGATGAAAGAATTAGGTATAGTGAGATCCATGGTTCCTACCAACTTCCTCGTGTCATTCTATATGTTTTATTAAAACATTATCATTTATGATTTTGTTTGTGCTACGAGGGACATTTTAATGGGTGGTTACATTTTTGAAGACATGTTTGTGACTACATTATTCCAACTTCTTAAAAATAATCATCATTAACTTTTCAAAAAATAATAATTTAATTAGTTTACAGAATTTTTTGATCAATTTATATTAATATCACAAATAAAATATTGATATATTTTATTTGACTACATATTTTAGAAGAACAACATGAATTTTTGAAGGGAAGGGGTGTAAAAATAACACTAATCATGTATCAAGAGATGATGTTTGATTATTATCATAAATATTTATGTGGTAATGGGAATGTTAGGGTTAACAAAGATAAAGCCTATGAAAATTAAAATGATGTTATATTAAGGTGGTGTTAACAATGGTGGGGATATAGATAAATTATAAAAAAATTTATTTCAATTATTTTCTTCTCAATGGATATCCATCTCCCACATGGGAATAATTTACGGTTGCTTATTGTTTTTGGGATTCCTCTGTCAAGATGGTCCCCTTTATACCACCCTATTTGTTATTAAAAAAGATTTTTATTATTATAAACATAAATTATTTCATCGGTAAGGGTATTTTGGGTTATTTATTTGGTATTATTTGGTATCTAGGTTTTCATTATATATAATTCATAGATGTTATACTTATTTTTTTTAATAAGTGAGTAGAGATTATTTTTCCAAATAGAATGGCCTATTAATAATTCATAATCTATAAAGTGAGAATATAGTAAATTATAAAAATCTATCTTTTTCTATTTGTGAGAATGTCAAGAAGGAATTAGGAGCTACTTGAAACATGTTCTAGAATCTATTGGATGTACTAATGACTTGACTAATTTAGAAAAACCCTCCATTCTAGGGTGTATAAAATTAAATATTTCAATTTTATGTAAAATAATGTTCAACATATAATTTAGAACTAGAAAAAAATGTTATCCATTGGAGTAAATGTTAATTTAATTAGGTGTTATTTCTCTTCTAGAAAGTTCCATTTAATGTCTCTATTGATTATTCCAAACACCATAATTAATATTTTAGAGATTGTTTTTATGGAATTTAGTTATGGAAATAAAAATTACAAATGTTTTCATTTTTGTAGTTGAAACTATTTATTTATTTTGATTAAAGAAGGAAATCTCAAAATTCATTTTCTCGGGGAAATTATAAAGAATATAAATATAAATATATTACCTAAGATTATATGGATATATCCTCTCTCTTAATTTGGTTCACCAATCCCAAACATGTTCATTCATGGGAAGTTTTAACCATGTGTGAGGGTACCTTGACTTCTAGGATTTGGAATACTATTGTCATGAATCTCTCTTACATTATTAATTATGGTTTCTAGATTGTGAGATCATGAAAAATGTAATTATGGAAGGATAGGTAAGTGATAAACTAACATTAATTATTATGGTTCTATGTTATAAATATTTCAATCAAATAATCAAATTTTTATTAGAACTTCCATGATGTAGTACTTGATGGTTCCCAAAATAGTATTTATTACTAATTTATTTTCTCACAAGTCATGTTTTTCCTGGTTTTCAGGCATAATGATAATAGATTATTCAATTCGATTCAAATTTCTATCTATAATAGGTAACACATGTAAAGAACCAAAAATTCCATTTTTTTAATTATATGGGAATTTTTTGAGTCCGCGAAAATTGATGGTGTGTGATTCCAAGGCCTAGTGTGCCTGGAATGAATTTATTAACTTTTTTTAGGTATTTTCTGTAAATGTGCAAGTGGGTTTTTGTAACTTTTGAACCAGTGCTCGGAATTGAAATCCGAGGGCACCATTGAATTCATAGTGCTGATATTCTCTTAAGGAGACTTTCACCTCGACGGTAGTAGGACGAGGGTGAAAGTTAGTTTTAATGTTTTTTGTGTAGAGAAAAATAAAATAAAGATCAAACTTTAATTTTATTTTAGAAATCTCTCTACATGGGTTATGGAGGTGGGGACCACCCGAACTAAAAACCCCCAAACTGAATTCTTAAAGGTGGGGACCACCCGACTCTTGAACTCCCTCTTTAATGAGGGAGGTGAACATTGGTTTCCTCTAAATTAATTATGCCAACACCATCATAATTAATGGCCAACTCTATTTTAAATTAATAAAACACAATTTAATATGTTGGGGATTCATTTTTGGTGGAATTGGGGGGAAAGTTTTGGAAAAGAGGAGAGCTTTTGGAGGAACATTCCCTCCCAATGAAGAACTTGCTCCAACGATGAACGAGGATCTGACCCCGAGCCTGGATCAGAAGCACCTTTCGGAGGCAATGAACACCGACATTCTCCAACAACTTCGTCTTCTTCCTCGTGACATCCTACAACGAATGACTAGGTAGGGTTTGTTGTTTGGATACCCCTTACCCATTCTTGACGATCTTCATGATTCAAGAATTATTGAGCCACTTTCTACCACCCTAACGTAGAGGGTGATTTCCAAACGACCATGGCCCGTCCTCTCCGCAAACCTTTGAGGTTTTTGATGTGTTCTTCGCGATGGAGGAAGACAACGACCAGTGCCGGTGATTGGGACCAGTGGGACTCGGGAGCGGCGGCTGACACCATGGCCGACCGCGAAGACGGTAGTGGCACAACCGCACCACCAGAGAAGAGTCACGGCCCGTCGGCCACGGCAGAGAAAGGGCGGCGGCTGACACTCTGACCGGACGCACGAAGGGGACGACGGTGCATGTTCGCACTGCCAGGCATGCAAGAGTCGCGACCTTGTGGGGCGGTTGCAAGAGGAGGGTGGTCGGCACGCTACCAACCGCCGGTGAAGGCGCAATGCATGACCGTGCCATACAGAGGAGGGGCTGGCCGTCCAGCTAGCCGCGACTGGCCTCTGCACCATGATCCCAACAGGCTATTGCACCATGAGACCAGCGAGCTGCCGCACCGTGAGCCCAGCGGGCCACTACACTGCAGGCCATGCCAGTTTTCTGGGCTGGACCCAGCGGGCCGGGTCCAACCCAGGGCTAGACTCAGGTCGGGCCGGGTCGACCCGGACAGACTCGGGTCATCCCAGGCCGTGGTGGGTCGGGTCAGTCCGACCGGGTCGGCCCGTACCTGGACCAACATTGACCCATTTCGTTCTTTCCGCCATATATTGAGCTACGTGCATCCGTTTGACCAACCGTCTGCGGTGCCAGAAACCTTGGACCGGGATGGTAATTTTCATGTATGTCACTTGGGTTTTTGATAAAGTTGGAGTACGGCTAAGTTGGATCGAACACAAATCCAACCGGGCCCTTGGGACTAAAAGGCTAATAACTTATAAACCAGGCGTCCGATTGACGCACCGTCTGTTGCGTCGAGATCCCTTTTTCGTAGTGGTCCTTTGGGATAATTCTTCATGGAAGTTTGTGGCAGTTGAATTATAGACACATGGATCTATAAGAAAACCCTCTTAGAATCAAGTGATCTTTGTGCGAGAACCTTGTAGCTGGCTGTAACATGAGAAAGGGATCCTATGTGGGTCTGTGCTTTAGGATCATTTGTGGGTCTATGTTCCAGAGTCTCACATGGATCTGCTCTAGGAATCCAAGTGGGACTACTCTAGGATCCTACGTGGGTCTGATGTAGTAGGATCCTATGTGGGTCTAATGATTTACTAGGATCCTATGTGGGTCTGATGATTTAGGATCCTATGTGGGTCTGATGATTTAGGATCCCACGTGGGTCTGGATCTTAACAGAGTAAGATGATTTATTAGTAACATCTAATCATCTTTAATACCATAACTAAGTTATACCTAGTGTGAGTTGAGTCTTTACCTTTTTGGTAATCTTCTATGTGGCATACCTTTTTGTTATTTACCTTCATGGTGATAACTTTGTGGTAATCTTCTGTGAAGGGTACCTCTGTGGTAATTACCTTCATGGTGATTCCTTTGTGGTAATATTCTATGTGGCGTACCTTTTTGGTACTTACCTTCATGGTGATACCTTTGTGGTAATCTTCTGTGTGACGTACCATAGTGGTTCTTACCTTCATGGTGATACCTTTGTGGTTTTCTTCTATGTGTCATACCTTTGTGATCCTTACCTTCATGGTATTCCTTCCTTTTTTGGTACCGTTGAGCTTTGGGCTTTTGAATTTGACCTTGTGTTTCCTCATGATTGATATGGGTATACTTGATAACTTAGGTATATGTATGGGCATATACCTAAGTTGGGTTGTTACTTGATTCAATGATTTTTGGTTTATCCTTTCTAGTTTTTGTGAGACATTTGAGGGTCTCGGGGTCCCTCTGATTATCGTTATACTCACCCCTGCATGGGCTATGCCTTCACCTTGTTGTCTTTGGTGCAGATGAAGGACTTCACTGACTGAGGATGAGGGTACCATGACTAGAGGTTTCTCGAAGGTTGAACTTAGACGAGGCGTACCATAGATACGAACATTCGATAGCTGTACCTACTCTTCAGGTAGGATCCTTGGAGAGTGTTCAAAAGATATGTTTCAGATTACTTGTAATTTATATTTTTCTTGTACTTTCTAGTTGGGATTGTATTATGGCCCCCTTTTTTCTTACTGTACACACTCAATCTACTATATAGTTTACTTGTGTTCGTATCTTTCTATGTGATTGGTTGTTTGTGTATACAGGATATAAAGGCAATGCCTTCTCAGTTTAGGGAATACGCCTTTCAGTACTAGTCACCTGCCCTTGGCCTATGGAAGGCGGGCTTGGGGTAGTCATGACACGGGCCCCGGGGGACGGGTCATGACTATACAAACCATATTTTATGTGTGGATATTTCATCTAGAATATATTTTTTCAATAGAAAATGAGTTTCCTAATTTAGCATGTCATGAAGAATGAACTCCCTTTGAATGAAGTGATAAAACAAGTGTTGTTAGTATAGAATCTAGATGATGATGTTGTATTGATTATTCAATGGATTCCATGGATCCTTTTAAAAGAAATTGTGGGTTTATTAGTTATGGACTTAATTTAAATTCACCATGAATAAAATTAAAAGGATAGACTCATTTGAAATTATTATAAATATACTGTTTTAGAATAATTCTAATAATCACGTCGAGATACCCCATATTTTAATTTTTGTGACCATTTTATGGATGTTGTGATGTGGATGTAATAAAATAACCAAGGTCTTAAAGTCATAACATTTCTTTATTGTTATTCATCAGAGTATGAGTAGTATCTAATAACTAGATCATAGAATTAGAGGGGTGTCTCTAGAGGGATTTATTTATAATATGTATATGCAAGTAATCTACTTAATCCATAGGGGTTCCACTATATTAAAATAAAAATGGTTTCATTGGGACCTATTTTTAGTGGTTTTAAAATTGAAATTCATGGTTATATGATTAATAACATCCTAGAAAGAGGTGGATTTGTTTTGGACTTAATGATTTTGGGTTGACTATATTTATACTTAACTTCAGGTCTAGATCATTTCTCATTATGGAGGTGAAGGTGTTGATATTTGGTCTCATAGTGTGTAGTGATAAGGCGATCACCCTAAGATGAATTAATCTCAATATATCCTTATCTTTGAATTTTCTGGATAATATAAATAAATAAAATTTGTTAATATTTTTTATAATATCCTACACCAATAGGATATTGGAAAACATCAATATATCACATAGATAGAAGGAGACATAATACTTTTTTTTCTTTGGTTTTTTGGGTAATTGATTAATAGTGACAAATTTTACAGAAATATAGGAATTTTACTCTTTTTATGAAGTCATTTATCATGTTTCCAATAATGCTGCTTTCATTTCTATCGACCCCCTAATTTCTATTACCATATTATACCATAATACTTTATAAAAAAATTATTTTTACTAATAGGTGACACTATTATTTTGAAATTATCACAGAAGTGGTAAATAAGAATTTTATTATTTACAATTATTTTTATGTGTAAAAGGAAGGAATATTTGGGTGTGATTGTACATGGAAATAGAAATAATAAAATGTTATATGACTGTCACTAGGGTTTATTGTGATCATAGAGGAGGGTAATGATTTTTATTCCCTTTTCTCTCAAGGATAGCTATTAGGTTCTCTTTGTGTGGATATATAAGGAATAGTTCATCTGTATAATATTCTAATCTAATGTAATCACATTATTTCATAAATATAGTTTATAATCATGAGATATATTGGATTATAAATACGAAAATTTGTATACCGGAGTCTACCTCTACTCAGGAATTGAATGCTAGGGCGAATGGAGTGTAACATAGTTGAAATAAAATTTCATTTGGGATTTATAGACATATAGTCTGTATTTATTTATAGGGTTTTTTTCATAAAAGTTATAGGATTTTAAGAAGGTATATAAATATAGGTTTAGGATCATAGATCATGTAAAATATAGATATATGCTTAAGGAACAATGCCACTAAATTATAGTTAGGGAACATCAATAATTACAGGTTTTATACTTTTTACTTATACATTTTTTAATCCACTAGTTGATATCAAAGAATCCAAAACATTTATTTCTATTGAAATTATTTCTAATTTGGGAAAGACTATCAAAAATATTCCTATGTTATTGAATTTTTATACTCTAACAAGTAAAAAAGAAGATGTCATCAAAAGAAATATATATTTTATCATTTTATTATTAGTATTTTCATATTTGAAAATTATTTAATATGATGATGTTGGGTTTTGATGTGATTATACTGATATAATTGTTGAAAAAAATTTAGGCCTAGAATGAATGAAACTAGTTACCGGGGACATTTTTTCCTCTTTTGGGTGAATCTTAGTACTTTAATTGAGAATTATAAAATCATACTATATTTTCAGGAATAGATTTTAAATATTAGAGGATGATTACATAATAGATTATAGATATAATTACAAATATGGGTGAGGTAGGTGTTTTTTTATTATAATATTTTGTTGGATAAATTATAAGATGTGTTTTCTAAGGAGTGTATATTTTTTCTTGAGATACAAGTGAAATTTATGAAAAAATTAGTAACTAGAAAGAAGATTATTTTTCTCCCTTGATGAAAAATGACTTTGGGTATGCCAGGAGAATTAAAATCAAGCTGTGGGATCTTAAATTAAATGGGTTAATCAAGAAGATTGTGTTCTTATGGGGTGATCTATAACTTTTCACTAAAAATCTTTATAAGATCATGTGATTATATATTGATTAATATATAATGAATCAAGAAACTATCAAAAAATGATATTCATTTTAAAGGATCAATAACCATTTTTACCTTTAGATATGGGACCACTGATTTATTGATATTTATATTCCGTTAGGATATAAACAACTCTAGATGAAATGTGAGGATATACCAAAGATAGAGTTGAAGACCCAATATTGTCATTTTATTTTCTTGGTGACTTTTTAGAGTAACTGTAGGATCCAATGCATTTATAGAATAATATTTTTTTTATAAATATTTATGAATAAGATATTAATTTTACATTAAAGGGACACTTTATCCGATGGTTTAATCCACATTCAATAATGAGTTTTCTTATAAATCTTACGTTGCACACAACTTTGTGTAATACCAAAAAATAATATAATAATATTATTATTATTTTAAATGGTAGTTAACACCTAAAAATTGTATTGGAGAGAATGAAAAGAACAAACTACGTTATGATTACATATATTTGTTAAATGTTTTTACATTTATCCAATAAATTTTAGAGGCTTAATATAATAATGTATCTAATTTTAAGCATGAAATACTCTAATATTTTTTAAAAGGCTGTTTTGTCGCCTTTTAATGGAGAACCATTTTTAAATATAGTTTTTGTCACTTTTATATATTATATTTGAAAAAAATAAACTTCTTATTTAGAAGTGGGACATCAAAATTTACTTTGGATGAAAATTTTGTATTTATTTGATAAAAATCATATTTTAATTAGTAGTGAAAAATACTGCATTTTAATTCAAAGATGTCTTTTTCATCTAATTTATTTATATAGTTAGATTATCATTTTAATTGGGTTTAAAGTGTAATTGGATTATTTTTTTATCATTTAATATAATTTTGGTCATTTTAAGTTATTTAAAATTTTAATTAGATATAAACACATGTCAATATTTTGGTAGTTTTTACTTCTTAAAAACATGTTTTCTGCTTTTGTCAATAAGAATTAATTTTAAATTAATTACTACATTTTTTGTGTTTTGAATTGGAAAAAATGTATTTCATATTTGTAATTATAAGGTTAAAATTGTGAAAATAGGAACATATTATTTTTGGACATTATGAATAGTAACTTCAGTAATTATTTTATTTACCATTGTTAAAGGGTAAATCTTTTAAATAAGGGTAAAATAAAAATAATTCAATAATATAAAACTACCCTGAAACGTGTCTTAATCCTATTGTATGAGATTTTTATTACCCTGAGCATCTTTAGGTCAAACTTTTGGGATTTGGAAGCCACTTAGGTGTGAATATGATATTTTATGATTTTTAATATAAAGAAAAGGAAAATATAACACAAACATGTATCCTTTAATAAAACAATTTTTATATGGGGTTATATAAGTTATATATCCGACTATAAATATTCATTAGAAATCTAAAAATATTTCTTAAATCATGATACTATATTTATAATTTTTATACATTAAATAAATAAATTTAATTATGACACGATGATGATGCATTGATTGCTTCATTAATAATGGATTCAAATAAATGATATTATAAATATTAAAATAAATGTAATTTGAATATATTGATGTCATCAATAAATTTTAGGGAAATTATTGACATATTATATTTGAGTTAATGCCTTTTTTTCAAGGGAATCAAGTTGTTATGAATTTGTAAAAAAGTGAGTTATAAATAGTGTCCAGAATTGACAAAATTAATAACCTAAAATATAAAATAGTTTATTAAATGATATTAAATTTATAAAAAACTAAAATTCATGAAAATGGTTAATATAAGTCTATATATGTAATATATTAATTTTTTTGTGGGTATTTTGACATTATATGGTAATTACATTAACCCACAATTTGTAAATAACATGATGTCACCCTAAGATTAAAAGGGGTAAATTAAGGGTCTAACAAAAAGGTAGGGATAAAAAATATTCAAAACGTTTCTAAAAATTAGTGGATGATGGGTATTACAACTAAAATAATCTTATCTTAAAATTAATGAAGTTTTGGAAATTTTTTATTCAAAATTAAATTTATAATAAATTAATATTTCTAGACTTTCCTAATGTGCCCCTCATCCCTCTTATAAAATGCCACCACATCTACCCAGATAACTCACACCTATAAATCCCCTTGGATAATACAAATTATGATCAAATAATCTACTAACTTCCCTCCTAGAATCATTAACTTTGTAATAAGGAAATTCAATAAAGTATTTTCGATCAAATCAAAGAAATGATAGAAGCATTGATGTGTACGTACAACCCACCATCTCGATAAATGATGCATTTCATTTATTATATCCAAATGTTATGGACTATTATAAATATATATATATACTTGATATATATTATATTCAAATAATAAATATCATTATAGAGATTATGGAATTTTGACTACATGGACAATTTACATAGAAACAAGTTCATTTTTGGACTCTAGAACCAATTATCAACAAAACATTCGATATGAACTCAAATAATTAAATAATTATTATAAAATGGTCATAAGTAATGTAATGGGAATAATAAAAATGAAAAAGGTTTTGAATAAATTATAAATTAACTTAATTTTATTAATCAAGGATATAAAGAACGGACAAGACAATTCAGACTCAAGATAAGGGACTTCATCTAAATCTCCTTTGATCGAGGCATATTTTGCTTTATAAATTACCTTATTTTATATGGTGCGTAATTATACCATTTTTATTTTAATTTAATAAAATTGTTTTCAAAAGTAATATTTTTCTACAAAGTGTTTTACTAAATGAAATGAAATATTTTTTCTTTTTATCGTACGCTGTGACAACGACCATTCTTCTGTCACGAGAATTATTTGATATTTGGAATTATTAACAATATGTAATGTTTTTAAAAGGAACATAAATACCATACAAACTTTTTACATATTTTGGTATTGAAAATTGTTTTTATAAATCGCTGATTATGTCAATATCTTGAAATGAAATATTGTGATTGTAATGTGGAAATGGTATCTTTACTTTATGTTTGTTTATGTGTTATGATTATGTTATGGTTCTTGGGAATTGTTTACATATACAGGTGGCTCCATGATAAAACAAGGGCATTTTAGCCCAAGATATCTCTCCAATGCATTGGGTAACGTGACAGAGGTAAATGTTAATGTTTCTACTAAGATATTTAGGGAATATACTATGATGGGTATTCCAAATGTAACCATGAAGGTTACTCCCTTTGTAGTTATGAAAGCTACAAATTAAGTATGTTTTGGTTTCCAAAAGTTAACTTTATGATTTATTATTCTTTGAGTTATTCATAAATCTTATGATTTCAGGAGGTATGTTAAAGGAGATTATGTTTTATGAGTGAAAAATATGATTTGATTGATTTGTATGTATTCATGGAAATTTTTTTTCTTTCAATATTTTATATCCCTTAATAATATTTTTATGATCATCCCAAGTTTTTGAAATGTTTTTCACAAAGTATAAGGAAGGGTAAGAGAAAGGAGGAATTAAAAAAGATTTTTATCTAGAAGTGAATTCTTATTTTATTTAAGCAGTTTTATTATTATGAAAGAAATGGATAGAGTAGAAGTGTCTAATTTGTAATATTTGAGATGAAATGTACTAGTTATGGAATAATTCTCTAAATCTATAAACCTGAAAAGATCCTCAAAGTTAATTCTTATCTTAACTCAAGATTATGTAATGTTTAAGGCTATGTCCTTATAGTTTGTATCAAAGGTTGTTTTAGAAAACTCTAGGAGTTAAGATATTGTTTAATGAATATACTTAAATTATTTTTAATTTATGGTAATATTGTAATGATATTTCATTAGAAGATTACCATGTTTCCTCGTTGAATATATGTCTATGTTCAGAATGGTTTTCTACAGAGGAAACATAACAGCTATGATGGGATGACATCAAGAGGAAAACAACCTACCAAATAAGGAACCAGAAATGTTTAGAATCAGAAATGAATGGTTTGTTGTAGTGATGGAATAGTTAAATCAGCCTATAAAAGGTGGTGGTATCCATGCATGAGATCAGCTTGATCTACACAAAGGAACATGTTAGTAGTATAGAATTTCATGAGGCAACATCTCCCATCATTTATAGGATCATCTGACCCTGTGCTAGATGAAGGGTGGATTAATGCACTGGAAAAGATATTTGATATCATGGGGTGTTGAGAACATCAAAAGTTTAGTCTTTTTATTTACAGTATTGAAGTTGAAGATGACTAGTTGTGGTCAATGGTTAAAAATACTAGGTATAGTGAGGAGATTGACGCTCTAGATTGGGATTCATTCAAAGGTATGTTCCTTGAGAAATATTTTACTAAGGTGGTTTGACTTAGGATGGAAAAACAAATCTTAGAATTGAGGGAAGAGGATGACTCAATGGCTACTTATGAAGAAAAATTCACTCTACTAGTAAGTTATGCTCCAAATTTCATATGGTATCTTCCTAGAAAAATGAATTATTTTTACTCAAGATTAAATCTGAAGTATCGAAGTGAATTAGCTTCTCATGGGTTCAAAATTTATGAAAAACTTATTTGATGTGTGGAGAAGGTGGAAATAGAGTTTTCCGATGATCATGTGTTCTTTAAAAAAAATAGAATAAGAGGTTGAGGTGGTAGATGAAGGGGAAGAACTCTTCAAAATAGTCTAATAGTAAGAAACTTAAGTTTTCAGTTTGTGAAAATTGTGGTAAAAAGAGAAATGGGGAATTCCTTTTGAATTATGGAAAGTGATTTCGATGTGGTAAAATGGGACATAAAGCTTGTAATTGCACTGAAAAAGATTTGGGTAGTGGTAAGATAAAATCATATTTACAGTCTATAAAATGTTTTAAGTGAAATGGAATGGGCCATTATAGAAATGAGTGTCCAATGAATAACCTAAATGATGGAAGGCATCTGTATTACAAGTAGAAAGGTGTGGTGAAATCCTTTGCAGCTACTTCAGTATATTTTAATCCATCAAATGAAGTAGTATCGAGTATATTGTTTATTTATTCAGATTATGCCAATGTTTTTTTGATTCTGGGTCTACACATTCTTTCATTTCTGAGAAATTCTATAGTAAATTTTAAATTTAATCTCAAGATATGAATCATGAACTTGTGATAAAAACACATGGAGGAAATTTTGAGACAAAAAGAAATTATAAGAACCTTCCTATCATTATTTCAAGAAAGAATCTACCTAAAAACCTTATTTTTTTCCCTTTAGTTGATTTTGATGTTATTTTGGGCAAGGATTTAATTTATTTTTATCAAGATAAGATTTAATGCAGAACTAAAGAGGTTTCTTTTTGAAAAGAATTTCATTTTGTGTAAAATAATGAACCCTTAATTTTGATAAAATAACAAGAATATGAGAAAATAGTAAAAGATTGAAATGA
Organism: Viscum album; assembly: GCA_963277665.1. Taxonomy (NCBI): domain Eukaryota; kingdom Viridiplantae; phylum Streptophyta; class Magnoliopsida; order Santalales; family Viscaceae; genus Viscum; species Viscum album. The sequence goes on along the minus strand of OY728129.1, from coordinate 455,100,679 downwards.
ATGTTACCTTGAAAATATTGTTGAAAACAAAGGAACTGTTCAGATTAATTATGTTCCAGTGGTCAATGAGTATCTTCATGTTTTTCCTGATGAGTTACCTAGTATAATACCTAACTGGGAATATGAATTTACTATTGAATTGGATCTGGAAGCTAATCTAATTTCAAAACCCCGATATCTAATTGCTCAAATTGAACTTTTAGGGTTAAAGAAGAAATTGCAGGAGTTATTAGAAAAATATTTCATTCAACCTATCATATCACCATGGGGTGGCCCTATCATATTTTTTAAAAATAAAGGTGGTTCAATGAGACTTTCAATTGATTATAGAGCCTTAAATAACATCACTACTAAGAACAAGTATCTTTTACCTCATATATATGATTTGGTTGATCATATCCATGGAGCTCTATATTTTTCAAAGAGTTACTTGAGGTTGGGTAACATTAGTTAATATTAAAGTAAGCATGCATTCTCTGGACTGTGTTTCGTACTTGATATGGCCATTATGAATTTGTAGTTATGCCTATTTTGGTTAACAAATTCACATGTTGTATTCATGGATCTAATGAATAGAATTTTCCTTGAGTTATTGGATGAGGTTTTGGTTGTGTTTATTGATGAAATTTTGGTTTATTAAAAATGTAAAGTGGAGCATGAAAGTCGTTTAAGTGTTTTCTAGAAAACATTAAAAGAAAATAAACTATATGGGAAATTTAAAATGTGTGAGTTTTTTTTATAATAAATTTCATTCCTTGGTCACATTTTTTTTAAAGATGGAATACCTATTGATCTTGCTAATTTTTTTGAATAATGGAAAAGACCCACAAATATAACCGGGATTATTATTTTTACTATTTTATCATGTTATTACTTGAGGTTGATTGAAAATTTTGCATGGTCATCTAGCCCATTGACTAAGTTAACTCGAAAAGGTGTTAAGTTCATATGGACAAAATAATGTGATGAATGTTTTCAGGATTTTAAAAGAATATTGGTGAATGATCCAATTTTGGAATTTCCTTCTAGAAATGGTGTGTTTTCTATCTGTAGTGATTCTTCATTGAAAGGACTTGGCTGTTTCCTAATGCAGAATGATCGGGAAATTGCTTATACTTTACGTCAGTTGAAAACTCATGAGTTAAATTGACCTCCACATGATTTTGAATTAGGTGCTATTGTTTTTTATTTAAAATTTGTAGGCATCATCTATATGAATTAAATGTGAAATATATGCTGATAAAAAAATCTTTAAGTATATATTCACTCATAAATAATTAAACATGAGACAAAGGAGATGGTTGTAATTAATCAAGGATTATGATTGCATGATTCATTACCATCCAGGAAAAGAAAATAAAGTGTTTGACACTTTGAGTCGAAAGAGTAATTCTATATTAACAACGGGAAATTTAGAATGAGATACTTTGGTTTTTGAATTGATAAATTTTGGATTGGAAGTTGTTGGTGTAGGTAATTCTTTATTTAGTTTCTGGTTTCGGTAAAATTGTCTCTAGAAAACAGAATAAAAAAAGCACAAAAAGAAGATATTGAGTTGTAGGGTAACTTACCTGAATTTACCATCCATTAAGATTGTGTTTTGGGGTTTGTAAAGAAATTATGCGTTCCTTGTGATTCATAGTTGAAGAAAGAGTTGTTATGTGAAGCTCATAGTTCTCAATTTTCAATTCAATCAAGTAATACGAAGATGTACAATGATATTTAAGAGTATTACTGGTGAGATGAAATGAAAAGAGATATTGATAATTTTAATCTGATGTGTTTGAATTTTTAATAGGATAAAGCAGAATGACGATTAACGAAAGGGATTCTTCAGCCTTTTCCAGTTCCAGAGTAGAAATGAGAAAATATATCCTTGGATTTTTTAGTGGTATTACCGAATAATTCTTGAGGTAATAATGAAATCTGGGTTATTGTTGATCGATTGACTAAATATACTCATTTTTTTCTATTCAAGATAATCTCTCTCCATATCAACTTTCTTGATTTTATATTAAATAGATAGTCAGGTTACATGGAGCTACCCTCTCAATTGTATTGTTCGTGATCCTAAGTTCATTTCAAAATTTTGGAAGGGACTTCAGAAATTATTGGGTACTGAATTAAATTTTTGTATAACTTTTCATCCGCAATCATATTTGCAACCAGAACGAACTATTCATACATTAGAAGATATGTTATGTGCTTGTTCAATGGATTACCAGGGAATTTGTGACAAACATATTTCTTTGGTTGATAGTTATTATTATAATAGTTTTTATTCCAGTATAAAAATAGAACTATTTGAAGCATTATGTGGAAATCATTGTCGAAATCCATATTTTGGGGATGAATTAGGTGAAAAAAAGTTGAAGGGACCAGAATTGGTAGAAGAGATGGCAGAAAAAGTTCAGTTGATTCCAAATTTCATGACCCGTCCCCCGGGGTTCGTGCTCTGACTACCCCAAGCCCGCCTTCCATAGGCCAAGGGCTGGTGACTAGCACCAAAAGGCATATTCCATAAATCGGGAAGGCATTGCCTTTATATCCTGTAAACATAGACAACCAGGAACACAACAAGATACGAACACAAGTAAACTGTATAGTAGAAAGAGTGTGTACAACAAGAAAAATGGGCCAGATTAGAAGCTCAACTGGAATGTACAAGAAAACTGAAAAGTACAAGTAAACTAAAACAACTCCTGTGAACACCCTCCATGGCTCATACCTGAAGGGTAGGTATAGCTCTCGAACATTCATCTCTGCGATAATCCTCATATAAGGTCCACCTTCGAGCTACCTCTAGTCCTGGTACCCTTGTCCTCAGTCAGTGCTATCCACCGTCTGTACCAAACACCCCAAGGTGCAGGCATAACCCGTGCAGGGATGAGTATACCAATAGTTAGTAGGGACCTAGAGACCCTTAAAGGTCTCACAAAAACCAAAAAGGATAAACCACAAAGCATTGAATTAACTGAAAACCCTACTTAGGTATATGCCCATACATATACCTATGTTATCAAGTATACCCATCTCAATCATGAGGATACACAGGGTCCAACTCAAAATCCCAAAGCTCATCTGTTCCACAGTGGAAGGAATACCATAATGGTAAGTACCAAAAAGGTACGCCACACAGAATAATACCACAAAGGTATCCCCACGAAGGTAAGTACCACAAAGGTATGCCACATAGAAGATTACCACAAAGGTATCACCATGAAGGTAAGTACCACAAAGGTACACCACACATAATATTTCCACAAAGGTATCACCACGAAGGTAAGTACCACAAAGGTATGCCACATAGAAGATTACCAAAAAGTTAAAGACTCAACTCACACAAAGTATAACTTAGGTATGGTAGTAAATATGATTAGATGTAACTACTGAATCATCTTACTCTGTTAAGAGGCCGACCCATGTAGGATCCTAAATCATCAGACCCACATAGGATCCTAAATCATCAAACCCACATAGGATCCTAGTACATCATCTTACCCACATAGGATCCTAGTACAACAGACCCATGTAGGATCCCAGAGTAGTCCCATATTGATTCCTAGAGCGGATCCAAGTGAGACTCTCAAAGAAATACCCACAAAGGATCTCAAAGAACAGACCCACATAGGATCCCTTTCTCATTTTATAACAATTTACAGGGTTCACGCACTAAGCTCACCTGATTCTGGGATTGTCTGCTCCTCAAGACACATGCTGATACTGAAACTACCATGAATTCCCACAAGGAAGTATCCCAAAGGACCACCACAAAAAGGGGTCTTAATGCAACAGGCAGTGCGTCAATCAGACGCCTGGTCTGTAAGTTATTATCCTTTTAGTCCCGAGGGCCTGGTTGGATTTGTGTTTGATACAAACCGGCCATACCCTAATTTTATTGAAAACCCAAGTGGGGTATACCAAAAGGACCGCCTCAATCCATGTTTTATGGTGCCACAGATAGTTCTTCAAACGGACGTCTGTAGCTCAAGATATGGATGAATGAACAAAAAGGGTCGAAGTTGGTCCGGGTTCAGCCCGACCTGTTCAGACCCGGCCTGCGGAATATAACCTGGCTTTCTGGGTTCAGCCCGACACGCTGGGTCCAGCCCGGACCGCTGGGTCTGGCCCGGACTGCTGCGCACAGCTCGGTATGCTGAGCGACCTGCTTGGTGGCTCGATGGGCGGCCCGCGGTGCGGCGGCCCGTGGTACGGCGACCGTTGGGCGGCCCTGGCTGGAAGAATAGACAACCTGTCCTCTGCGTGACAAGGTCATGCATCGCGCCATCTCCGATAGATGGTAGCCAGCCGACCACCCTCTCCTCACCGACGCGGCCTTGCACCGCAACCCTTCTCTGCCGGGTGGCGTGGACACGCACCGCCGCCCCTTCGCGCGGCCGGCCGCTGCCCTTGCTCTGCCGCATCCGATGAGCCTCAACCCTTCTTCAATGGTGCGGTCACGCCGCCGCCTTCGTCGTGGATGGCCGGAGTGCCGACCGCCATTCCCGAGCCCCACTGGTATCAGTCACCGGCACCGGCCACCGTCTTTCTCCATCGTGAAGAGCGCAAGAAAAACCCCAAAGAGTTGCAGAGTGGTCAGGCCATGTTCGTTTGGCCCGCACCCTTCGCGTTAGAGAAGTAGCAAGCGGCATATATGTTCTTAATTCAAGAAGGATGTCAAGAATGGGTTAAAGGTCTTCAAAATAACATTCCCTACCTTGTTGTTTGCTGGAGGAGTCGAGAGGTAGAATATGATGTCGTTGAAGAACGTCAGTGTTCGTTGCCTCCTCTAGGTACTTTCGATCCTGGATTGGGGTCAGTTCCTCGTTCTTCATTGGAGCAAGTTCTTCATTGGAGAGGCATTCTTCGTTGGTATGAAATGATCCTCCAAAATATATCCTCTTTTCCAACACTTTCCCCCCAATTCCACCAAAAATGAATCACCAATATATTAAATTTTGTTTGATTAATTTAAAATAGAGTTGTCCATTAATTATGATGGTGTTGGCATAACTAATTTTGAGGAAACCAAAGGTCACCTCCCTCATTAAAGAGGGATTTTAGAAGTCAGGTGGTCCCCACCAATAAAAATTCAAAATGGGGGTTTTCTAGTTTCAGTGTTCCCCACCACTAAACATTCAATTAGGAGGTTAAAAAATAAAATAAAAAGTTGTTCTTTATTTTTTTTTATTTTCACAAAAAACAAGAAAACTAAATTTCACCTTTGTCCTACTACGGTTGAGCTAAAAGTCTCCTTAAGCAAATATCGGCGCAACAAATTCAACGGTGGCCCTATATTTCAATTTCGAGCACTGGTTCAAAAGTTACAAAAACACGCTCGCACGTTTACTGAATGTACCTAAAAAATTTCAGAAATTCATTTAGGGCTCATCGGGCCTTGAAATCACACGCCGTCAATTTTCGCGGACTCGTAAAATTCTCATATAATTAAAAATAATTACATGGAATTTTTTGGGTCTTTACATTCTCCCCACCTCTGGGCTTTGCGTCCCTGAAATCCAAAACACAAACTAAAAAAACAAGTGGGGGCACTGATCACGAATCTGAGCCTCCCGCTCCCATGTGCTCTGCTGGAGGTTCTCGTGCTACCAACTTACACACACCAAAGGTATCGATCGACCATAAAGGAATCTCTCCTGTCGATCCTCAATCTCCACTGGAACCTCTGTAAACATCGCCCCATAATCGATGTCCAGCTCTCCCTTGTCGATGATGTGAGAAGGGTAATGCACGTATCTCCTAAGCTAGGATACGTGGAAGACGTCCTGCACCTAGTGCAACTTAGGGGGATGTGCTTGGAATTAATCCACCTCACCAACTCTACTGAGGACCTGGAAGGGTCTAATGAACCTCAGAGATAACTTTCCACCCCGAAAAAATCTCCACAAACCTCGTCAGGGTGAGACCCATAGGAAGATGTTGTCACCATCCTCGAACTCTAGAGGTTTACGTCTCCTGTTGGCATAAGACTTATGCCTTCTATGTGTAGTCTTCATCCACTCTTAGATGATCTGAACCTTCTCTTTGGTAACCCGTACCATATCTGGTCCCATGAGTGTTGACTCCCCTGGGTCAGTCCAACACAATGACGATCTGCAAGGTTGGTTGTAACATGTATCAAAAAGTTCCATCCCAATGGTGGAGTGATAGTTTATGTTGTATGAAAACTCCACCAAGGGAATTTGATCCTCAAAGTTGCGACCGAAGTCGAGGATGAAAGCACACAACATGTCCTCGAGGGTCTGAATGATCCACTCAGTCTGGCCATCCATCTAAGGATGGAAGACAGTGCTCAAACGAAGTTGCGTCCCGAAATCCTCCGACAACCCCTTCCATTTCAGGGAAGTGAAACATGCATCACAATCAGAGACAATTGTCCAGGGTACTCCATGTAGCTATAAAATCTCCTGCGAATAGAGGCGTCCCAATCTCTCTACTAAACCCTGCTCTCTAATCGATAAGAAGTGGGCCGACTTGGTGATTCGGTCGATGATCACCCAGATAAAATCATGACCCTTGCATGTACGTGGAAGTCCTGTAATGAAGTCTATGGATATCCCATTCCACTTCCACTCTAGGACATCTGAAGGTTGAACCAAGCCTACTGGTACCAGATGTTCCTCCTTCACTTGCTGAAAAGTGAGGCATCGAGAGGTAAACTCTGCTACTGATTTCTTCATTCTGAGCCACCAGTGCCCTCGTTGGAAATCCTGGTACATCTTTTCCACTCCTGGATACACCTCTAGAGGGGATGTGTGAAATTCCCGCAACACTTCCTCCTGAAGTGACTCTGGTACCATGGTATGTTCTCTAAAGAGGATGACGTGCTCCACACCTTCAGAAAATCCATCATGTGCTTTCCCTAAAGATATATGAACACATCGACCCTTGTAGTCAGTGTCTCTGTGCTGCACCTCCCTGAATCGCTGAAGAAGTGGGGGAGTGAATGTAAGAATGAAGAAAAGCTGCTCCATCTCGATCCAGAAAGGATATCTGCAAAGAGGCCAGCTGCTCCATCGCCTCCTCTAGAGGTTGTATACCAGATCTATTTCTGAGTTCATCTGCTACAACATTCCCCTTCCTAGAAGTATAGACTATCTTGAAGTCATAGTCCTAGAGGAACTCAAGCCAACGTCACTACCTCAGATTCAGGTCCTTATGAGAGAAGATATACCTGAGACTCTTGTGATCAGAGTAGATTATAAAATTTTCTCATATCAAGTAATGTCACCACATCTTCAAGGAGAAGACCACTACTGCTAAATCTAGGTCATGGGTATCATAGTTCTGCTCATGTTGTCTCAGCGGTCGAGAAACATATGTGATAACTGCTCGCTCCTACATCAGGACACATCCAAGACTAGTCCCTACTGTGTCGTAGTAGACTACATACCCAATGACCTCATTCGGTAGCCTCAAGATGGGGGCACTAGTCATCCTCTTCCTCATCTCTTTAAAACTCCACCAACATCTCTCCAACCACACAAAGGGTTGCCCCTTATTCGTCAACTTTGATAAAGGTGCTGCAACTCTAGAGAAATCTGGTACAAATCTCTGGCAGTATCCGGCCAAACCCCGGAAACTTCGTACCTCTGTCACATTCCTAGGTGGCTCCCAAGAAAGTACCGCCTCAATCTTCACTGGATCCACCGCAAATCCAACCTCTGAGATGACATGTCCCAAGAAGTGAACCTCTCAGATCCAGAACTGGAACTTCAAGAGATTACCCTATAACCGGTGCTCTCAGAGTGTCTCTAGATCTATCTTCAAATGATATACATGCTACTCCTTAGTAGTCGAGTAGTTTAGAATGTTATCAACGAAGACCACCACAAAGTGATCAAGATATGGCTGAAAGATCCTATTCATGAGTCTCATGAACACTGCTAGAGCATTGGTCACACAAAACGGAATATCCAAAAACTCATAATGGTCATACCAACATCTGAAAGTCATCTTTTTCACATCCTCCTCTTGCACTCTGAGATGGTGATAGCCTGATCTGAGGTCTATCTTCGAGAACCACCGTGCTCCCTTCAGCTGATAAAAGAGGTCGTCAATCCTCAGGAGTGGGTACTTGTTCTTCACGGTCCCCTAGTTCAGGCTCCGATATTCAACACCAAGTCTCATGCTCTCATCTTCCTTCTTGGAGAACAAAATAGGGGCTTATCAAGGAGAAACATTGGGCCAGATGAACCCCTTCACCTGTAAGTCCTCTAGCTATACCCGCAGCTCACGAAGCTCCGCGGGAGCCATCTGATATGCTAGTGTAGATATCGGTGCTGTCCAGTGGTATAAGTCAATGTAATAGTCCACCGCTCTATGAAGAGGAAGAACTGAAAAATCATTAGGGAAGACATCTAAATACTGGTCCACCACTACAGGATAGATCAGACTCTCCACATCAACCGCTCCAAGGGTAAGGCTATCCAACCGATGAGTGATTGGCTACACCCCCCTCCGGGTAAGTCCATCATGTGCTGCAAAGGCTCGCTTCTCACCGGTGAAGGTAAAACTAGTCCCATCCTCGTGGATACACCACACATTTCTCCTAATATAGTCAATATTATCATGAACTATAGATAAATAGTCCATACCCAAGATGATGTCGTAAGGCCTCGACGTCACTACTAGGAGATCCCAGCCGAAGCTCTCGCCTCCTAGAGTAAGCTCACACAGCCGGCACTAGCGTGTAATCGTCGAATCATCTTCCGTATGAGTCTCTAGATGTAAGTATTGAGCCAAAGGCTCCATTGGAATCTCCGAGCTCTGAAAGAGGGTCGTTGAAATAAAAGAATGTCTGGAACCCGTGTGTATAAGTACAACATCTAAGGTGGAGTAGACACAGATCGTACCTCGTATCATCTCTGGAGCACCATGGTCATATGCCTCATGTGCTTAGAGCTGAGCTTTCCCCTATCCACCTGCTCCCTGTGGTCGGGGTGGACCACCTGTTGGTGGTGGCAGTAACATCTCAAATCGTCTCCCACCACCAGCTATACAACCAGCTCCTCTGCCACTTCCACCTGCTCTCTACGGAACTCCTCAGTTGAACCTATGTCTCTACCTGGGTGGTGCTTCGACCATCTGTTGATCATTTGTATGGAGGGATGGGAAGTCATGAGCCATGTGACCCTACTCACCTCATGTATAACATTGCCTGCTCCTCACATTACTAGATCTATCTCCAGTGCCTCACACAACTGGCCATGAATCCTACGGTCGTCCACCTGTAGGTCTGGTCCACTTGGACCTATGTGACATCTGTTTTCTGCCAGTTTCAGCAGGATCTACTATGTGACGCCCGATGGTGGGTCTCGATGTTGGTGACTTCTCATCAAGAAAACTCTCCACTAAGAGGGCTCACTCTAACACCCCCTCCTACACCGGGATGCTGAGTGAGATCATCGAAGCCCTAATCTACCGCCTGAGTCCCTTCTCGAATGTCCGAACCAAAAAGAATGGGTCTCGTACTATATCAGTGGAGTTGTATGAGAGGTCGGTGAACCTCGCTGAGTACTGAGCCACATTCATGCTTCCCTGCTACAGATGAAGAAGCTAATGTATGTGCACAGTGTGAAGGGTCGTTCAGACAAACTCTGCCCGAAACAGGCTCTCAAAGTCTACCCAGAGAAGTGCCACCTCATAATGAACCTGTAGCATCAAGCTCCACCATCTGCCTACTACTTCATGTAGAATATTTGCAGCAATGATCACCATGAGATCAGCTGGTGTCCCTACCAGTTGGAAGACTCTCACCACGGCCTCCTTCCAATCTCCAGCCGCATGTGGGTTTGTCTCTCCCCTAAACCAAGGTGGCCTCTGGAACTGGAACTCGTGCAACACACTCAAGCGGCGTGCACCCTCTGCTGCTGGGGATGGTGGAATCGGTGGCCCAACGGGTAATGGTACCACTGGTGCCTCCACTGGTGCCTATATTGAAAGAGGTCCTTGCACCGAGGCCTCGTCGCTCGGTGGGCCATTATCGCTTACTACACCCAGAATCCTAGCTGGCTATCTATGTGGAGTCATCCTGAAAAGTAACAGCTACACCACGGTCAATAAGTTATACCTAGTGAGTTGACTCAAAGAGTTTACAAAGAAAAATTTTCAAAAAAAAACACACAATTAGTGTTTTCATGCACTGAGTCCGAAATAAGAAGTCATGGTCCTGGTGTATGGATACGTCGACCGACGCACCAATACTGGATTCTCTAAAATGATAATCATACTCACTACACTTAACACTATTTCCTTTTAAAGACCAGAGTCTAATTTTATACGGTAGAACCGACTCCTCTGGTACCAATTTGTCACGACCCGTCCCTCGGGGCCCGTTCCGTGACTACCCCAATCCCATCTTCCATAGGCCAGGGGATGGAAACTACCACCAATAGGTGTATTCCATAAACCGGGAAGGCATTGTCTTTATATCCTATAAACACACAAAACCAAACACACATCAAGATATGAACTGTAACAACCCAAGTAAGTAATGAATAATAGATATTATTTATCTATGTCTATTAATGATTAATATAGTGTCTTAGAGGCTTAAAATGAAAATAAATCCAATCTTAAGCATGGAATACACTAATATTTTTAAAAAGAATGTTTTACTGCTTTTTGATGGAAAACCATTTTTAAATCTATCTTTTGACAATTTTATAATCTATTTATGTCAAAATAAACTTATTCTTTATGTTTGGGACATCAAAATTAACTTTGTGTGAATTTTTGGTATTTTTCTGACAAAGTTCATTTTTTAATGAATAGTGAAAAATACTGCATTTTACATCAAAAATGCTTCTTAATCTAATTTATTTATATGATTATATTATCTTTTGAATTGAACTTAATGTGTAATTAGAATATATTTTTACCATTTAATCCAATGGTGGTCATTGGAATCAATTTCACTTTGAAATTGGACTTAAACTGGTGTCAATCTTTTGATACTTATTGTTTCATAAAAACACGCTATTTGTCATAACAACGGGAATTAATAATTAAATTAATTAATGTGACTTATATGTATTGAATTTTGTAAAATAGATTTCATTTTTTAATTCGGAATATCAAATATAGATTAGGGTGAATTTTTGGTAATTTTCTGAAAAACTTCAATTTTTGATGAATAGTGAAATCACTAAGTGGTAGTTAAAGAAATCGATTTTTCGTTTAAATGAAACTTTGCCACTTTTGTTTTTTGAATTTCAAAAATCCGACATACATGGTTGTCATTAAGAAGTAAAATGTGGTTAAATTAGATTAAAATAATTTTTTGGTGAATAGTAATTTATTAAGTTTTAATCGCGATTAGTGGTAATTAGTGTAGTTTAAGGTAAAAATAATGCTTTAATAAAATAAGATGAGCTTGACACATGTCCTACCCTCATTGGTTGTGTCATGGCAGACCAAGAAAAGCCATGGGTCAACTTGGGGACCCCATGGATCCACTTTGGTTGGGAAATGACATAAATAACTTTTTATTTAATATAAAAGTAAAAATGACACAAACATAATATGTTTTACAAAAACAATTTTTACATGGGGTTATAAAGATCATATTTTTGATTATAAATAGTCATTGGAAATCTACGAATATTTCCTACATCATAGTATTTTTTGTATAATTTTTAGACTTTAAATAAATTAAATTATATATGACATCATGATGATGCAGCGATGACCTCATTATTTAACGATTTAAATAAAATGGAAAGATAATGAAATATATAAAACGTACACATGGAAAAAACCAATTGGATGAGTGGATTTCTAAGACTTATCACCTTATACTAGAATTATATCAATGTGGGACCTTTTGAATCCGAAACTCTTTTTAAAATAAAGTAACTTATCTTTACTTTCCAAAAGTGCCCCTCCTCTCCTCTTACCCCCACCTCTACCTCATTTCACACACTCCTCAAGCCTTTGGATCGGCCAAACCCTGCCCATTTACTCTCTACACATCCCTCTCCTCATCCTAGAGGATTCCCTTTGGGAAGAATCCTTTCAAATGAAGCCTTTAGGCTCAAATCAAAAGGAGTTACACTTTTAAAGGTAATTCATTCTCTCATGTTCATTTGTTTTATTTTGCTTCTCCAACCCCCTAAACTCTTTTTATTTACTTATTTTGTAACAACACCAGTATATTAAATATACTAGGATGTTGTTATAATATTTATTTGAGCTACACTCTCACACGACTACATCAAATGGTTAAAGAACATACGGTTTCTGTGGATGGCGATGTTCTGCCTCCCGAAACGATGATTGTTCAATACTCATTTAACACCTTCAAAGGTGTCCATTATGATGTCACTATTTTTATATATGATATATAATATGTTTATGTTTTCCTTAAGCTTCTGTTTTTTTCATTTTGGGCATACCTTTATGGTTTCCATTATGGGTATACACGATATCTTCATTTTAGGAAGTGCGGACTACCGCCCCCTGAAAGTGATTTGATTCGTTAATACCATATGTGGGATGTGTAAAGGATAAAGTTAATGATATTATATATGTTATTATACTGGAATTATAATATACTCTTATATCATTATGATTCCATTCCAGAAAATACGAAATAGAAATGGAAGTAGCGTTTATGCGTACGTACGGCTTACCGTCTCCATGAACTGTGCATTTCATTTATTACCTCTAAATGTGATGTAATATTATAAATACATTTATATGATGAATATATATGATATATATGTTATCCAAATCATTAATATCATTCTGGATATAACGAAACTTTGACCAAATTAACAACATGTAAGTTTAAGAAGTCTATTTTTGACTTAAGAACCAAATACCGACAAAATGAACATTATTAACTTAAATGATTACATGATGTTCATAACATGGTATAAAAGGAATAATGAACTTGAAAAAGGTTCATAAGCAAGTTGAGATTAACTCAAGTTTATTATTCAGGAGATTAAAGAACGGTCGGGTCAAGTCGGATACGAGGTATGGGACTTCGTCTCAATCTCCTCTCATTGAGGCATATTTTGTTTTATACACAACCTTCTTTTATACGGTGTATAAACCCCTTTGACTTTTACATTTATTAAAAAGGAATCTTTTTTATACGAAGTGTTTACTAAACGACAAAAGGGAATGTTTTTGTCGTACGTATGCGGCGACAACAACTTCTCCGCCGTCGTGACCGTTATTTGAGTTTTGTCTTCCTCTACAAGCCATACCTTCTTTTTAAAAGAAAAAAAAATAAATACCATGTTTTACTTTTCTTTTATTTTGGTATTGAAAATGGTTTTCACAATGTTTTTGTGTTGTATTGATATCTTGTGATTGAAATGTGGAAATGTTATGTTTCCTTTATGCATGTTTTATATGATACGATTATGTTATGGTTCTTGGGCATTATTATGAAGACGGGTGGTTCCGTGATAAACTAAGGGTGGGTGAGCCCGATATATCTCTCTGATGCATTGGGTAACGCGAAGGAGTGAAACGTTAAGGTTTCTCCGAAAAGATTTTAGGGAATATACTGTGATGGGTCTTCCAAACGTAACTAAGAGGGTTACTCCCTACATAAGAATATTATGAATGCCCCAAGTTACCTTTATGTCTTATGATTTCTATGATTTATTCATGATTTTATGAGGTATGTTAAAGTGCTTATGTTTTATGGGTAAAGTATGATCTCATCCTTATGTATATATGTACCCATGTTTCCTTTCCATAATTTTATATCCCTTACTGAGCTTTTTATGCTCATCCCAAGTTTTTTTGAAATGTTTTTCACAGGTCAAGGGAAAGGTACATGATATGATGATAGTGTCAAGGAAGTGTCAAGAATGAATCCATGTTTTATTTGAAATATGTTTCAATTGATGGGAATAAAGAATACTATCTTTATGTAACCACTTTGTTTATATGTGGAATGTAATGCAAGTTTTGTGATCTAATTCTCTAAAACTCTAAACCTGAAAAGATCCTCAATGTGTAATCTTGTAATAACTCAAGATTAAGTAAGGTTTAAGGCTGGGGCCTTATAGTTGGTATCAGAGGTTGGTTTAGATAACTTTAGGAGTTATAATTATATTAAATGATTATCCAAAAATATTTTTTTGAAATGATATAGCATTTAAAGATTACCATGTTGCTTCATCTAAGACATGTTTGTTCAGAATGGTTTTCCGCAGAGGAAACAGGGAAGCAGTGCTAGGAAGGCACACAGAAGGAAAGAACCTTCCGAATCAGCATCCAGAAATGGTCGGAATTGGAACTGAACAGTTTGTTGCAGTAATGGCGCAGTTGACTCAAGTGATAAATGGTGGTGGTATCCATGCACCAGATCAGCCAGATCAACCGCAGAGGAACATGTCAGTGGTGGAACATTTCATGAGGCAACATCCACCATCATTCAGAGGATCATCTGACCCTGTGCTAGATGAAGGGTGGATTAAAGTACTGAAGAATATTTTTGATGTCATGGGGTGTTCAGACAATCAAAAGGTTAGTCTTGCTATTTATTGTTTGGAGGGTGAAGCAGATCAGTGGTGGTCTATGGTTAAAAATATCAGGGACGCCAATGAGATTGATGCTCTTGACTGGGATGAATTCAAAGGTATGTTTCTTGAGAAGTATTTTCCTAAGGTTGTTCGACTTAGGATGGAGAAAAAATTCTTGGAATTGAGGAAAGAGGAGGACTTAGTGGATACCTATGAAGAAAGGTTCACTCGATTGGCAAGGTATGCTCCAAATTTTATCCGAGACCTTGATAGTAAAATCAATCGTTTTTACTCAGGATTAAAGCCAAAATATCAAAGGGCATTAGCTTCTCGTGAGTTTAAAAGTTATGGAAAGCTTGTTCGATGTGCTGAGAAGGTGGAAATGGAGTTTGCCGATGATCAAGTGTTCTATAACAACCAGCAGAATAAGAGACCGAGGTGGTAGGAGAAAGGTAAGAATTCTTCAAAAAAGTCTGATGGTAAGAAAACTAAGTTTCCAGTTTGTGATAAATGTGGCAAAAGGCATGCTGGGGAATGTCTTATGAATTCTGGAAAGTGCTACCGATGTGGTAAGATGGGACATAAGGCTCGTGATTGCACTGAAAAGGATCAAGGTGAAGGTAAAAATACATTTGATTTTACAGTTAGTGAAATGTTATAAGTGCAATGAGATGGGTCACTATGCAAAAGAGTGTCCGACAAAGAGCTTGAGTGATGGGAAGCAGTTAGACTACAAGCAGAAAGGGGTGGTGAAATCCTTTGCAACTACTTCAGCAGATGTCGGGCCATCAAATGAAGTTGTATCAGGTACTTTGTTTGTTTTTTCAGATTATGCTAGTGTGTTGTTTGATTCGGGGTCTACACATTCTTTCATCTCTGAAACCTTTTCTAGTAAAATGTGAATACCATATCAAGAAATGACTCCTGAAATTTTTGTAAAACACCTGGGGGAAATGTTGAGGCAAAAAGAATTTATAAGAATCTTCCTATCCTTATCTGTGGAAAGAACCTACTTGCAAACCTTATTGTTCTACCTCTAGAAGAGTTTGATGTTATTCTGGGTATGGATTGGCTCTCTATTTACCATGCTAAGATTGACTGTAGAGCTAAAGAAGTTTCTTTTGAGAAATACTTTCAGTTTGTTTACAAGAATGAACCCTTACTTTTGATAACATATCAAGAGGCCGAGAAACTTGTAAAAGATGGAAATGAATGTTACCTTGCACACATATTTGAAAATAAAGGAACTGTTCAGATTAATGATGTGCCAGTGGTAAATGAGTATCCTGATGTTTTTCCTGATGAGTTTCCTGGAATAATACCAGATCGGGAAGTTGAGTTTACTGTTGACTTAGTTCCTGATGCTAAGCCAATTTCAAAACCCCCTTATCGAATGGCTCCAATTGAACTTTTAGAGTTGAAGGATCAATTACAAGATTTATTAGAGAAAGGTTTCATTCGACCTAGCACATCACCATGGGGTGCTCCTGTTTTATTTGTTAAAAATAAAGATGGTTCTATGAGATTTTGCATTGATTATAGGGCCTTGAATAATATCACTGTTAAGAACAAATATCCTTTGCCTCATATCGATGATTTGTTTGATCAGCTCCAGGGAGCTCAGTATTTTTCAAAGATTGACTTGAGATTGGGGTACCATCAGCTGAAGGTAAAAGAGACAGATATTCCGAAGACCGCGTTCCGTACGAGATATGGCCATTATGAATTTGTAGTAATGCCTTTTGGGATAACCAATGCACCTGCTGTATTCATGGACTTAATGAATAGAATTTTCCATGAGTTCTTGGATAAGTTTGTGGTGGTTTTCATTGATGATATTTTGGTGTTTTCAAAAAGTAAAGAGGAGCATGAAAGACATTTAAGGGTTATCTTGAAAAACTTAAAAGAAAAGAAACTGTATGGGAAATTCAGCAAGTGTGAGTTTTGGTTGCAACAAATTTCTTTCCTTGGTCACATTGTTTCTAAAGATGGAATAACTATTGATCCTGCAAAAACAAAAGTTGTGGAAGAATGGCCAAGACCCACAAATGTAACCGAGATTCGTAGCTTCCTTGGTTTGGCAGGCTATTACTGAAGGTTTGTTAGAAATTTTTCACGGTTATCTAGTCCAATTAATGCGCTAACTCGGAAGGGTGTTAAGTTTATCTGGACAAAAGAATGTGATGATTGTTTTCAGGAATTGAAAAGAATATTGGTGAATGCTCCAGTTTTGGCACTACCTTCCAGGAATGGTGAGTTTGTTATATACAGTGATGCTTCATTGAAAGGACTTGGTTGCGTCCTAATGCAGAATGATCAGGTAATTGCTTATGCTTCACGACAGTTGAAAACTCATGTGGTAAATTACCCTAGACATGATTTGGAATTAGCTGCTGTTGTTTTTGCTTTAAAAATTTGGAGGCATCATTTGTATGGAGTAAAGTGTGAAATATATACCGATCACAAAAGTTTAAAGCATATATTCACTCAGAAATAATTGAACACGAGACAAAGGAGATGGCTAGAATTAATCAAGGATTATGATTGTACAATTCATTACCATCCGGGAAAAGAAAATAAAGTGGATGATGCTTTGAGTCGAAAAAGTAATGCTTCATTAACAATGTTGCATTTGGAATGTGATCCTTTGGTTAAGGATTTGATGAACTTTGGCATAGAAGTTGTTGGTGCATGAAGACCTTCTGTTTTTTTTAGGTATCAGTGAGATCTTCTCTATCAGATAGAATCAAGCAAGCACAGAAGCAAGACAGTGAGTTGAAGAAAAAGGTAGAGCTGGTTTAGAAAGGTAAGTTTCCTGAATTCAACATTGATAATGATTGTGTTTTGAGATTTGGGAAGAGATTGTGTGTGCCTTGTGATTCACAGTTGAAGAGAGAGTTGTTATGTGAAGCTCATAGTTCTCCGTTTTCAGTTCATCTGGGCAGTACTAAGATGTATAGAGATCTGCGGGAGTATTACTGGTGGGATGGAATGAAAAGAGATATAGTTGATTTTACTGTGAAGTGTTTGACTTGTCAGCAGGTTAAAGCAGAGCGGCAGTTACCGAAAGGGATGCTTCAGCCTTTACCAGTTCCAGAGTGGAAATGGGAGAATATATCCATGGACTTTGTTGTTGGATTACCGAAGACATCTCGAGGTAATAATTCAATCTGGGTTATTGTTGATCGCTTGACCAAATATGCTCATTTCCTTGCTATACGAGATACTTTCTCTCTTGATCAACTTTCTCGTTTGTATCTTAAAGAGATAGTCAGGTTACATGGATTTCCTCTCTCCATTGTATCGGATCGTTATCCCAGGTTTACTTCTAACTTTTGGAAAGGCCTTCAGAAGTCGTTGGGTACTGAATTAAATTTTAGTACAACTTTTCATCCTCAATCAGATGGGTAGTCAGAACGAACAATTCAGACATTGGAGGATATGCTACGAGTTTGTTCTATGGATTATCAGGGAAGTTGGGACCAACATCTTTCTTTGGTTGAATTTTCATATAATAACAGTTTTCATTCCAGTATACAGATGGAACCATTTCAGGCATTATATGGGAAGCGGTGTCGAACTCCATCTTTCTGGGATGAAGTGGGTGAAAGGAAGTTGATGGGACTAGAATTTGTAGAAGAGATGGCAGAAAAAGTTCAGCTGATTCAGAAACACATGAGAACAGATCAGAGCAGGCAGAAGAGTTATGCGGATAACCGGAGGAAGGATCTATCTTTCGAGGTAGGTGATCATGTTTTTCTCAAGGTTTCTCCTTGGAAAAGTGTGATGATATTTGGTAAGAAAGGAAAATTGAGTCCAAGGTTCATTGGACCATACGAAATTCTGGAGAGAGTTGGATCAGTTGCATACCGAGTGGCTTTACCTCCGAGTTTATCTCAGGTACACAATGTTTTTCACGTTTCGATGTTGAGAAAGTATATGCCAGATCCATCTCATGTTTTGAGTCCAGAGGTAGTTCAGCTGGAAGAGAACCTATCTTATGAGGAACAACCGGTCCAGATTCTTGACCACAGGGAGCAAGTGTTACAGAATAAGGTGATTCACCAGGTAAAGGTTTTGTGGAAAAACCACATGATTGAAGAGGCAACATGAGAATCTGAAAATGCAATGAGGGATAAGTACCCCCATTTATTCGATAAGTAAATAAATTGCGGGGACGCAATTTTCTAAAGGGGGGAAGGATGTAACATCCCACGTAAGTAATGAATAATAGATATTTTTATCTATGTCTATTAATGATTAAGATAGTGTCTTAGAGGCTTAAAATGAAAATAAATCCAATCTTAAGCATGAAATACACTAATATTTTTAAAAAGAATGTTTTACTGCTTTTTGATGGAAAACCATTTTTAAATCTATCTTTTGACAATTTTATAAGCTATGTTTGTCAAAATAAACTTATTCTTTATGTTTGGGACATCAAAATTTACTTTGTGTGAATTTTTGGTATTTTTCTGACAAAGTTCATTTTTTAATGAATAGTGAAAAATACTGTATTTTACATCAAAACTGCTTCTTAATCTAATTTATTTATATGATTAGATTATCTTTTGAATTGGAATTAATGTGTAATTATAATATATTTTTACCATTTAATCCAATGGTGGTCATTGGAATCAATTTCACTTTGAAATTGGACTTAAACTGGTGTCAATCTTTTGATACTTATTGTTTCATAAAAACACGCTATTTGTCATAATAGCGGGAATTAATTATTAAATTAATTAGTGTGACTTATATGTATTGAATTTTGTAAAATTTACTTCATTTTTGAATTCGGAATATCAAATATAGCTTTGGGTGAATTTTTGGTAATTTTCTGAAAAACTTCAATTTTTGATGAATAGTGAAACCACTAAGTGGTAGTTAAAGAAACTGATTTTTCGTTTAAATGAAACTTTTCCACTTTTGTATTTTTAATTTCAAAAATCCTACATACATGGTTGTCATTAAGAAGTAAAATGTGGTTCAATGAGATTAAAATAATTTTTTGGTGAATAGTAACTTATTAAGTTTTAATCGCGATTAATGGTAATTAGTGTAGTTTAAGGTAAAAATAATGATTTAATAAAATAAGATGATCTTGAAACATGTCATACCCTCATTGGTTGTGTCATGGACGACCAAGACAAGACATGGGTCAACTTGGGGACCCCATGGATCCACTTTGGTTGGGAAATGACATAAATAACTTTTTATTTAATATAAAAGTAAAAATGACACAAACATAATATGTTTTACGAAAACAATTTTTACATGGGGCTATAAAGATCAGATTTTTGATTATAAATATTCATTGGAAATCTAAAAATATTTCCTACATCATAGTAGTTGTTTTATAATTTTTAGACTTTAAATAAATTAAATTATTTATGAAATCATGATGATGCAGCGATGACCTCATTATTTAACGATTTAAATAAAATGGAAAGATAATGAAATATCTAAAACCTACACATGTAAAAAACCAATTGTATGATTGGATTTCGAAGACTTATCACCTTATACTTTAATTATAGAAATGTGGGACCTTTTGAATCCGAAACTCTTTTTAAAATAAAGTAACTTATCTTTACTTCCCAAAAGTGCCCCTCCTCTCCTCTTATAAAAGGCCCCCACCTCTACCTCATTTCACACACTCCTCAAGCCTTTGGCTCGGCCAACCCCTACCCATTTACTCTCTCCACATCCCTATCCTCATCCTAGAGGATTCCCTTTGGGAAGAATCTTTTCAAATGAAGCCTTTAGGCTCAAATCAAAAAGAATTACACTTTTAAAGGTAATTCATTCTCTCATGTTCATTTGTTTTATTTTGCTTCTCCAACCCCCTAAACTCTTTTTATTTATTTATTTTGTAACAACAACAGTATCTTAAATATACTAGGATGTTGTTATAATATTTATTTGAGCTACACTCTCACACAACTACATAAAATGGTTAAAGAACATACGGTTTCCGTGGATGGCGAAATTCTACCTCCCGAAACGATGATTGTTCAATACTCATTTAACACCTTCAAAGGTGGCCATTATGATGTCACTATTTTTATATATGATATATAATATGTTTATTTTTTCCTTAAGCTTCTATTTTTTTTCATTTTGGGCATACCTTTATGGTTTCCATTATGGGTATACACGATATCTTTATTTTAGGAAGTGCGGACTACCGCCCCCTGAAAGTGATTTGATTCGTTAATACCATATGTGGGATGTGTAAAGGATAAAGTTAATGATATTATATATGTTATTATACTGGAATTATAATATACTCTTATATCATTATGATTCGATTCCAGAAAATACGAAATAGAAATGGAAGTAGTGTTCATGCGTACGTACGGCTTACCGTCTCCATGAACGGTGCATTTCATTTCTTACCTCTAAATGTGATGTAATATTATAAATACATGTATATGATGAATATATATGATATATATTTTATCAAAATCATTAATATCATTCTGGATATAACGAACCTTTGACCAAATTAACAATATGTAAGTGTAAGAAGTCTATTTTTGACTTAAGAACCAAATACCGACAAAATGAACATTATTAACTTAAATGATTACATGATGTTCATAACATGGTATAAAAGGAATAATGAACTTGAAAAAGGTTCATAAGCAAGTAGAGATTAACTCAAGTTTATTATTCAAGAGATTAAAGAACTGTCGGGTCATGTCGGATACGAGGTATGAGACTTCATCTCAATCTCCTTTCATTGAGGCATATTTTGTTTTATACACAACCATCTTTTATACGGTGTATAAACCCCTTTGACTTTTACGTTTATTCAAAAGGAATATTTTTTATACGAAGCGTTTACTAAATTACAAAAGGGAATGTTTTTGTCGTACGTATGCGGCGACAACGACTTCTCCGCCTTCGTGACCGTTATTTGAGTTTCGGCTTCCTCTACAAGCCATACCTT